>JALAZF010001127.1:0-142430 GCA_022829125.1 Lathyrus tuberosus
CAATATATGACTTGAACATGTGCTTATATCTCACCTTACAAACCGGTTTTGTGAGAATGTGTTAGGCCAAAACTCTAATAAATGGTAGTGTTGTTTTATTAAGCTCTTGCTTGGTGATGGTATTGTGGTCATGTGTTAAGACTATTATGATGTGTTTATATATGAAAAAAAAACTAATGGTATGATTTTTTCAGTGCAGAGAATTGATTTTTTGTCCATGATGGGCGGGACTCCTTCCTACATGACAAAGCCTCCTAAAGAGCATCTTGTTGAAAAGGCAAGCATGGTTTCATTTGGTATATCTTATTTATAATTTTGATTTGTTGTCTTGTCCTTCATGAAATGTTGATTGTTGATGTGTGAACCTTCATCTGATAGCTACATTTTTCATTTGTCAAATCCTGTAGTGTATAACATTAATAAATTGAAGCTTTCATCTTTTTAATTTTAAGCTATTGATAGCATCTGATGAGGTCCTTCATCAAGTTAATGACTAATCCCTTGCTGTTTGTTGATTGCGTTGATCTATTCAGTACATGAGAATTGTAGTTTGCTTGATATTGTTGAATGAAACTTTTGATGTCTTGTTTTGTTTCAGATGTCTGTCTATATTTAAACAACTATTATTTTGTTAATGTTGTTAATCAATTTGTTGCCCTAACATTGCCAATTTATGTTTTATCCAGTATTTTCATCCAGATAACATGTCCTCAGCCGAAAAGATGAAAATTGAACTCACGAAAGTTAGAGATGAATTTAAGATGTCCGAGTCAGATTGTGGCTCTGCTCGTGTTCAAGGTAAAGGAAACTACTTTTCATTAACTGATTTGTGTAGTGTTTGAGAATACAGTGGATGTAACTGAATAGGTTTGCTTTACTTATTTTCTTTCATGATTTGATCGAGTATGATTCTAACTTGTTATTGAACTAATACTAACCAACCAATGTTATGCAGTTGCCACTCTCACAACCAAGATTAAGCATCTATCATCAGTTCTACACAAAAAGGTGAGTTGCTTCTCTGTTATTTTCTGAAATATATTATTGTGTTTGTAGTTGTATACAATGGCAAGAATACTTAATTGAAGATTTGTCTGTCCAACTAATTGGTGCACACAAATGTTGACGGTGTCAGTTACTCTGCTTTGTTTATGAACAACTGTTTTATTTTGTCACGTGCTTCTTTTAAATCTGGTTTGTTAGTGCTGTTATTTTACCACTTTTCATAGTTTGTTACTTAAATTTTCTATTGGCAGCCGATATTTGGACGTGCTTCTATTTGGTAGGAGTGGATTTTGTTGTTATAATCAACTAACTCTTGCGTAACTTTCTGTTAGAAACTAGTACCTAAATACAACTTAATTGTAGAAACAGACTTGTATTGACGGTAGAATACGTTATCAACAGAAACATAGTTTCACAAACTAACAGCGAATGCAAAATCATACATAAACTAAGGAGAGAGATAATGTACTATTACAAGTCAATTCCCATCCCATAAACATTCAATAGTTACCCCATAACCATCTTCACTTTTTTCTTACTCTATTTGTTATTCCTAAAAATAAATAACACAGCTGACCAACAATAAGACATAACTGCTATAACTGCCATTATGGCATAATAAAAAGTGGAACACTTTCTTTTTTTACACCTTACCGTATGAGTATGACGTGTCATATATGTACAATTTTATAAGTCTTCTGCAAAAAAAAAACCAGGTGTGTAATGCATGACCAAGATTTAACTTTGCACCATTTGGTTTAGAAATTTGCCTTGAGCTACTATTTTTATACAAAAGGCAATTTGACTTGATTTAGTCTAGCTCTAGAGGTTTACTTGATAGTGCCTATTGAACTGTATGTCACAGAAGATTTAACATAAGCTCCTGCCCCATTTGATTCTACTGCTGGAAGGCTGTAATTATCCGTACTCTCTGGGTTCATGACTTGTTTTACATGGGGCACAATGTAATTTGTGATTCCATTTGATCCCTCGTGCAGAGCAAATGTGTTGACCGTTGCTATGACTTCTGCTGTTCTGTTAGCACAATCTAACATACGGTCTTTGATTGAATTTTGAATTGGTATTGGCACAGTGTTCACATTTATATAAATTATATATCATGTTCTTGTTTTAGTTACCTAAAAGCCATGCTATTTGACATGTTTATCCTAGTGTGCAATGAATAACCCTTATCACCAGTCACTTGAACATAACTCCAGTCTGGCATAGTATTACTATTTTATCCCTTCTGATTAATTTCATTCTGCGATGCTCTAGGATGTGCATTCTCGGAAAGGTCTGATAGCAATGGTTCAAAAGAGGAAAAAGTTGCTGAAATACCTCAGAAGAACCGACTGGGATTCCTATTGTTTCGTTATCTCTAAGCTAGGTCTACGTGATAATCCAGAACATACTTATAAAGCTCGGACAGGTAAATCGGGTGATGTAGCGAATTAAATGAACCCCAGCATAAACTAATTGAAAAAAAGGAGAAAAAAGAACACCAAGCTGTTTTAATCCAGTCTGAGTGTCCGACTAGCCGGGTCATTTCTGGCCATTTGTTTTCAACTGAAACTGCTGAAGTGGATTAGTCACTGGTTTTCCAGATTTGGCTTCAAAAGCTATATATATCAATGGCTGAAGCAATGTGTTGCTCCATTTTTTTCATGTACGACTAAGAATAATATTGTTGCCAGCCAATTATATATATATATTTTTTACCATATCTAGGTTTAATTTATGGTAACTGTTTAATTTCCTATACATTGTTTATTATATTGGATTTTTCGTTGTCTTTTCCACCATAATAATATTTGATGTAGTATCATAATTGGAAATGGAAAATAAAGTTGGAAAATCCTATTGCTGCTTGTTAAGCCAATATTTTTAACAATAAATTCTATGACTTGTATAATACTGCGTTTCATGAAATTGGTCTGTTATTCTTCGTTACCTTCAGATTCTCAGTTTTTTAACTTAAAAATTCAGTCTGTTATTTTTCACTAACTGTCTCGTATTCAAGTAACCTAGATTTCATTATAATGTAAGTAGGTGTTACATTATCCACCTTCTAGTAATTTACCAGAATTATGAAAGGTAACAAAAATTAACAAGATTCTTATCCTCAACCAATAAATACTGTAGCACACTACACAATCATTTATTAATGATTCCATGCATGCATATAAATTAAAAGAGAAATTGACACGCAAGGACTAGGATGGTTACAAGTTACAAGAGCATTGAAGAAATATTTAGTGAAGCAGGATCAAGTCAATTTTTTTCTAGTTAAATTGGCACGTACAACTAGGCTATCCATTAATTCCTTACAACTCAATTAATCTCATGCATGTACTACTATATAAGATACAGAAATGGAGTAAATCAAAAGAAGAAAGACCACTGTTTTATGGTTTGTATGTGTCAATTAGAGACTGCATGCATGATCCACATGCCAGTATAGATCTATTCAAATGTAATTTATTACTTACCACTATTTCCCAAACTACAATCATACTTTATTTTTCTCTCTATTTTTTATCTAACATAATTATTTTTCAACATTGCATATTAAGTGTAACGCTTGAATATTTATTTTTTTTCCATATAATTATTTTTATATACAATTCTTAAAATTTAGATCGATTCTAAATCAAATTTTTAAAATTAGCAGAAGGTAAGATATGCTTTATATTCAACTTTCATCTAATTTAATGAGTAATATCACACCTCACGATGTCAAAAACTAAATATTTGAAGCGGGATTCAAGTGTTCGATAAATAGCATAAACTTAATTATAGTTGGTCCAACAAATTTCGAATATATTTTATATCTATCACCATCTTAGAGTTTGATTTTAGTCCAATTCAATATTACAAAGTTAATTTGTAACGTGAGAATTAGAGATTTTTAAATTTAAACAAATTTAAATAAAAATGCAAATCAATTAAAAAAAATGAAAATGGAAAAAATTGAATATTAACTAATACATATAAATGTTCTTTTGCGAAAGAATTTAATTGATATGCACTAACAATCTAAAATAATTTTATACTATCAACGAATCATTCTCATGTATCCCGCCACATCTGCAAATTTTAAATTAATGACATAATATGATAGATTGATGAATTACTATTAGATGACAGTGTAAAATTAGTGCATATTAATTAAATTCTTTATACATTTCTCAAACCAAATCAAATCACATGTTTATATTTTAATATTTATTTATTTTTAACAGGATGATATATGATATATTATGTTAATTTATTATTTTTTGATATTTATTTATTTTAATACTATTTATTGATTGACCTTAATCTATTTATTTTTATTATTTTATTTATTTTAATGAAAAAAATTATTTTTTAATTTAAATAATTAAAAACCAATCCAAATTAATCAAATAAAATAAAATTTGATCAGATTTTTAAAACTAATTATTCAAAATTGAACAAAACTACAAATTAATTTATATTTAAATTAAATAAATATTTGCTTCAAAATCAATCCGGATCACACAAAAACAACTCTAACGTGAAGTACCATTTACATATTTAACTTAACCACTAACAACTAGTCTCTATATTCTAAATTATAAAATATTTTGGACATTTTATACCAATTAAAATACATAAAAGAGAAATTTTATACCAATTTCTTTGAAAAAATATTATATATAACTCTACAATAGTATTCTTTATTTATTACACATAAAAGAGAAATTTAAGAAATAAAAAAAATGATAAAGAATATATTGAAAAAAATATTATTAATGTTGTATTAGAATTTTAACATAGCTTATAATTTAAGACAATTTTTTTTACAAAATAACTTATTAATTAATATACGAAATACTAAAAAATTAAATGAAAAAACACTATGCTGGTAGTAGTTTGTGTCTCTTATATAATGACAACAAAACAAAACAAAACCTCTATCACAAAATGAAAGCAAGGGCACTGATAACACCTTTACTTCTATCTCTTCTTTTCTTCACACAACAAACTCTCGTTGAATCTAAACCCTCCAATAACTCTCAACACCAAAATGAACAAGAGTTAACATTTTATAGAACAAGAAGAAACTTTGGAAGAAAATGGATACCAACTTCTGATTGTGATCCATTCTACCTTTATCTATTTGATTGTTGTGGCTATTGGCCTTTCCCTACTTTTCCATCCCCTGATAACCCATTTGATCAAACACCTCCGCCTTGCTGTCCAATACCGCCTTCACCGCCTCCACCTTGTCCGCCGCCTCCGCCACCTCCTTGTCCTTCACCTCCACCGCCACCCTGTTGTACATTACCAGCATTACCACCTATTCCACCCTGTTGTCCATTTCTACCATTTCTACCAATTCCACCATCACCTCCACCACCACCATTAGTCCCGTCTCCGCCGCCTCCAGTTTTTCCACCACTTGTTATTCCTCCTCCCTTATCAGACTTACCAGCACTTCCATTTCAAACACCTCCTTCTTTCTCCACCACAAATCCGCCAGACCTTACTATTCCACCGCCACTTGTTCCTATATTTACGACACCACAAGATCCATCTTCGTTTTCATCTTCACCACCAGCTACCTTGCTTCCTCCTCCCATGGTTCCAGAACTTCCACAAGAATCACCACCATCTTTCACCGTGACAAACCCAACACCAACACCAGATGTTTCTCTTCCTTCTCCGGAGATTCCACAAGAACCACCAGTTTCCACCATGCCAGATCCAACTCCTGAAATTCCGCAGGAACCACCGGTTTCCGCCACGCCAACACCAGATGTTGATGTTTTCATGGCGCCACCGGTAGTTTCTGAGACTCCAGATATCTCACAAGATCCTGTTCCTGATACTGATCCGTCTCCTCCATGAAGCGCAATTGTTCCTTTGCAACTAATATTTATTTCTCCGAGGATTTAGCTAATACTTCTTCTTTGCAAACTGCAAAGAGTGAAGTTTATTATGTTAGTTTTGTTGGTTGGTATTTTGTTGTTTTTTTTTGTCACTAAGTTAAAAAGTATCGTGATATAATATCCTTTGAAATTTGAATGCATGATTGGTTTTAGAGAAGAAGAATGTATATGATTTTAAATTTAAAATAATAAAAATGTGTGTTATTTGAATTTTAAAAATAATAGAATATTTGATATCGTATAAATATACAGTAAATAAATTTATTTATTTTAAAATTAATAGAAAATAATAATTTTTTTTACAGTTTTAGGGAAAATGTCACAAAAAAATTATCAAATCGCATTGCATGTTAAGTGGTTCTCTTTAAAATGTTTTAAAATGTTTTGTTACCCTATTTAAAATTGTGCAGATATCAACCACCCTACCTTCAAGAAAAATCAATCTAATTTTGTTTTAGTTTTTTTAAGTAGTTTTAAAAATATTACATTATTTTGTTTAAAATAAATTTACAAATAATTTTTAAAAAAAGCTTCAAATTAAAATTTGATTTAAATGATTTTCTCTTAGGTATTTTATATTTTTACTAAATTTTTTTAGAAATTAAATTTTTTAAAAATTACTTAAATTTGAAGCTATTTTAAATAATTTAAAAAAAAAATCGTTTTTGAAATATATATATATATTTTTAAAAAATTGTGATTTTGACTATGTTTTAATATTAAATAATATATATTTAGAATATTTGATGTCAAAATTAATCTTTTAATTTATGTAAAATGAGTTTAAAAAAACTTTTAATATTTTAAAAAACGTTTTTAAAAAAATAGGCTTAATTGCAACTTTGGTCCTCCTATTTTTTTTTATTTTAGTTTTGATCCCCATTTTAAAAACCACGTTTTCAGTCCCTTTTTTAAATTTTATTTTCAATTTTAGTCCCTTGACCAATTTGGGAATAATTTTTAATGATGTGACACTTGTTTTGATTATGTGTCAATGTCAAAGTATAATTAATTTTTCCAGCTCATTATTTATCAGATTTTTAATGTTAATTCATTTAAAAGTATTTCATTAATACAATACATAATAATAATAAAATAAAAATTATTCAACAATATAAAAAGAGTTGTAAGAAAATACAATTGATACAATAAATAGAAAAGATTATATAAAATAAAAACAAATTAGTTGATTTTTTAAAGAAAATAAAAAGGATTAATATAATAAAGCAAATGGAAAGGAACATCACAAATTGATTCCACAAAATCTCTCTTCCAGAAAATCTCTTCATTCATGAAACCCAGAAAATCTCTTTATTTCCTTTAATGTCAAATTATTCTCTAAATTAATGTCAAATTATTCTCCTTATTCGTAAAATCCAGAAAACCTCTCTTCCTCTAATTTGAAATAGCAACATCTTTCAAGCAAATCCAAACATAAATCTTCATTCCACAAACCAAGCAAGAAACAAGACAAAAATTATGAGCAGAAAAAAGAGAACTCGCGAAAGGGGCAAAACAAAACGGAATACCAATCGGCGGTGACCATTTACAACTCATAGTATCAGTGAGTCAGGGAACAGAAAAAGGGTTGCAGCGTTTCCGGCAAGCATGGCGGTTGGTGTGCAAGGTGAACGGTAGCTGTGTGCCTTGGGCTTCCGACGCGACGATTATTCAGTTTTGTTTTTTTGTTCTTAAGACAATTGGAATTGAATATGAATACAAGGGGTATTCACCCTTACACAAAAAGACCAACTCCAACAAGAGAAAAGAAAAACCTGATATTTCAAACCAACTCAATCCTAGCTAGCCCCCTCTAAAGGGTTGGTACAAAAAGCTAAAAAGTTAGAGTTGGACTGAGAAATATCAAAACAAACTACCCACTTCCAAACCAATATCTTTATATCCCAACATAAATCATTTACATTTAGCCTCCCATTTTCAAATTTTATCCTATTTCTCTCCCTCCATATATTCCAACAAGAAGAAATCCAAAGAGGACCCATCACAGCAGCAGATGATTTAGAGTAACCTCCATAAAGCCAATTATAAAAAAATTTCCAGTTGTTTCCCTCGTACACCGCGGCATTACCACACCAAGATGCAATGATCCTCCAAATCCCAATCATAACCGGACATTCAAAGAATAGATGCAAAAAAATTTCTTCATTTAGATTACATAAAACACACCTGTTCACATCGAAGAGAACTCCTCGTTTAAGCAATTGGTCAACCGTAGCTAGACGGTTCCACATCAGACGCCAACCAAAAGCTTTGATTTTTGCCGGAATCTTCAAAGCCCACACCCGTTTAAAGGTTCTAGACTGAAATTGATCCTGAAAAGCCGGAATTCTGCCTTCCTGAAGGACTGCGTAGCCAGCTCTCGAAGAATATCCGTTTGATGGATCCACACTCCAGTTCACTGAGTCTCTGAAGTTCCTTCTTAGTTGTATAGTAGTAATTTTCTCCTTAAGCTTCAAAAGGTTCTGGTATTCTTCTAAGAGCAATTCTCTGCTGAAAGAGAATTCCTTCCAATGCCATTCACCATTTTCAAAACTCCCTATATCACGAACATAAGTCGATTTGTTGTTACTCAGAGAAAACAAACTGGGAAAATGATCTTCTAAAGAACCGTTTTCCAACCAACGAGCTCTCCAAAAAGGAACCGAGTTTCCTTCACCTAGCTTGTACGAGATAGTTCCTGCAAAAAAAGAATTTTCGTTAGAAGGACCCTTCCCTATTCTTAACAGATCTTTCCACCAAAAGGAGGAAGATCTATTCAGAACCACCTCCATCTTCAACAACTGGTCTTCGATAGACAACAAGGCATCATTAAAATCATCCAACCTAACCACTCTCAGACCTCCCTCAACCTTAGGACTGCACACCACCTCCCAATTAATCCAATGTATTTTTGCTCTAGAATCTCCTCCACTCCAAAGAAACTTTATTCAGTTTTGTGATGGTGCTACGCAGTGGATTTTCAATTGAATGGTTTCGTGTGGAAAGAGGGGTTCAGATTCAGACTCACATTTTCTTTCTTGTTTAATACTGTGATATTGTTGCGTTCATCATTGATGTTGAATATGAGAGAGAGTACTATGTTCTTTGTTTTGGGGGAAGAACACCTTTTTTGGGAACAAGAAGAACACGTCTTAAAAAAGAGTTGAGGATAATAAATTATTATTGAATAATTTTCAGTTTATTATTATTACTATTATTATTATTATTATTATTATTATTATTATTATTAATGAAATACTTTTAAATAAATTAATATTAAATTTTTTATAAATAATGAGCTGGAAAAATTAATTATAATTTGACATTGACACATCATCAAAATAGTTGTCACATCATTAAAAATTATTCCCAAATTGGTCAGGGGACTAAAATTGAAAATAAAACTTAAAAAAGGGATTGAAAACGTGGTTTTTAAAATGGGGGGATCAAAACTAAAAAAAAGATAAAATAGGGGGACCAAAGTTGCAATTAAGCCAAAAAAATATTTTTGAAAATACAAAGATTTGTTTTTTTAAAACTAAAACAAATGGGCTCATAATCGGTCTAGAAATACACGCTTGATGGTACAAAGACATTGCAAGCAAGACAGGTCGTGAAGTCTGGAAAAGAAAAGGCGAAGTAAAGAAATAGTCTTGCTAATGATAAGAATTCGAGCAAGAATTAAAAGAATCACACGAATTCAATTAAGAAAGAAATGTACAATATGAATTTGATGAAGAAAGTTGACATGAAGGAGGTGTAGTGCTACAATTGTCAAAGACTTGGTCATTACGCAAGAGATTGTAAATTGCCTAAGGAGTCGAGGACAAAAGGAAAAGAAGAGGTTCAATTTGCTCATGCAGGAGGAAATGATTCTAATGATGTGTTGATAATGGTCAATACTTAAACTAGTGATGATCTAGCTAGGGCGTGGTACTTTGATTCAGGATGCAACATTCGTATGACTCGCAACAAAAGCTGGTTCATCATGTTGGATGAATCAGTTAAGAAGGAAATTAGAGTTGCAGGTGGAATGCATGTTTCATCAGAAGGAAATGGAAACATCGAAGTAGTGAGAAAATATGGTCAGAAGGAAGGCATCACTAATGTCCTGTATGTGCCCTCTATGACAAGTAACCTGAACAACATTGGTCAATTACTTGCAAAAGGGTACAACATGAAGATGATGGACAATCAAATGAAGGTGTTTGATGGTGAAGGAAGATTGATCCTGAGAGCACCATTAGTAGACTACAAAACCTTTAAGATTGATATCAACATGGTTGATCATTAATTTCTTACTTCGGCTGTAATAGAAGACAAGAACTGGCTATGGCACCACAAGTATGGACACTTGAAATTTAGAAGTTTAAATATGCTCATCAAGAAGCAGATGGTGTATGGTCTGCCTCAAATAAAGGAGCAAAGTCAGATGTGTGAAGAATGTTGTAGAGCAAAGCAAGCAATGAAATATTTCAAGCATGATTGGCCTATGAAGGCCAAAAAAAGGCTGGAACTTGTGCATTCTGACGTGTGTGGACCTTTTGAAGTTAAGTAAAACGAAGGTAACGATTAATTTCTAACTTTCATAGATGAGTTTACAAGACATATTTTGATTTATCTAATCAAAAGAAAGAGTGAAGTGGTCACACAGTTCAAGAGATTTAAGTTGCATGTCGAAAAACAAAGTGAGTGCAACATTAAAAAATTGAGAACTGAAGGTGGAGGTAAGTATACTTCAATGGAATTCGCAAGATTTTGCCATGATGAATGTATAAAGCATGAGGTCATTGCACCTTATACACCTTAGCATAATGGAATAGTTGAGAGGAAAAATAAAACTATACTGAATGTGGCAAGGAGTATGCTGAAATCCAAAGAAACGCTAAAGATATTTTGGGGAGAAGCAGTTTCGATAATAGTGTACATACTCAACAGATGTCCAACCAAGAAAATAAGGCACAAGACACCTTATGAGGCTTGGACAAGGCTGGTGCCAAATTTTAATCATCTTAGAGTATTTGGATCAATATGCTTCAAGCATGCACCTGAGAATTTGAGAAGAAAGCTAGATGATTGAAGTTAAGCCATGGTGCTCATAGGTTATCATTCAACTGGTGCATACAAGTTGTATTCACCAAATGATGATAAACTAGTGGTCAATAGGGATTTTATGATAGACGAAAGTAGGGTGGAATTGGACTCAGGAGTCAGTTCGACATGAGCAAGACACAGTCCCAATTAAGCTTGAAGCATACCACAAAAATGAAGCCACAACCACTCAAAATGAAGAACCAGTCGAGCAGAATATTAGTAGATCGACTAGAACAAGAATTAAGTCAACAATGCTATTTGGATATGAGAGGTTTCTAGATTTAAGAAATTGATGCAGATGGTGACCTCATAGAAGAAGTGATGATGATGGATGAATGGAAACCAATTAATTTGGATCAAGCCATGAATGATTCAAACTGGCTGGCAACCATAAAAAAAGAACTCAGGGCAATTGAGAAGAACAAGACTTGGGAGTTTATCGAAAGATCTAGTAAGAAGCGAATCAATGCGAAGTGTGTTTTCAAGTTGAAATTGAGGCCAAGTGGTGAAATTGCCAAGTATAAGGCAATACTAGTGGCAAATGGTTTTCTACAAAAGCTTGGTATCGACTTTAATGAAGTTTATACACCTATTGCAAGGTTGTAAACAATCAGGATTGTTGTGTCAGTTGTAGCATACAAAGGATGGAAGATACACCAATTGGATGTTAATTCAACATTCTCGAATGAACCATTGGAAGAAGTTTATGTGAGTCAACCACCAAGATTCGAAATCAAAGGGCATGAGCTGAACGTGTACCGATTAAGGAAGAATCTATATGGCTTAAAGCAAGCCCCAAGGGTTTCAAATAAGAGAATCAATGGTTTCCTGATCAAGGCAGGTTTCACAAAATGTGTTTTAGAGCATGGAGTATATGTCAATGATGTAGACAGAGTCAGTCGAATTATCATATGTTTATATGTGGATGATTTGTTGATCACAAGATTCGAAGATGAAAGGATTATGAAGTGCAAGGATGAGCTGATGTAGGAATTCGAAATGTCTGACCTAGGAAACTTGTAGTATTTTCTAGGGATGGAATTCGAAAAGACAAGCTATGGAGTGTTCTTGCACCAACATAAGTATGCTCAAGATATCTTGAAAAGATTCAAGATAAGAAACTGCAAGGCAACAATCACACCACTAGAGACAGAAGCAAAGTTAAAAAGAGAAACAAATAATGAGTTCGTAAATGCAACATTATACAAACAAATCATTGGGTCTCTAAGGTACTTATGCAATACCAGACATGACATTTTCTAAGTGTTGGGCTTTTGAGCAGGTTTATGGATAAGCCACAAAATTTTTATCTCACTGCAGTCAAAAAGGCGCTGAGATACATAAAGGGAACAATGGATCATGGAGTGCTAATGGCAAAGCAGAAATGTATAGCTATACAGATTTCGACTTCAGTGAAGCCCAAGAAGAAAGGAAAAGTACTACAGACTACATATTCATGATCGACGGAGAACCAAACTCTTGGAACTTAAGGAAGTAAGGGATAACGATATTATCATCTTGTGAACCTGAGTATGTAGCCGCATCCTATGCAGCTTGTCAAGCCTTATGGATAGAAATGCAGCTATATGAACTTAAAGTCCTGGAATCAAAGGAGATGGAGTTGTTTGTAGATAACAAGCCAGCTATAGATCTAGCCAATCATTTAATGGGTCGTGGAAGGAGTAAGCATATAGAAAAGAGATGTCACTTTCTTAGAGATCAAGTGAACAAAGGAAATATCAAGCTTGAGTATTGCAAGTCAGAAGTGCAATTAGAGGTTTTGCTTACAAAACCTTTGAAGAAGACAAAATTCGATGATTTAAAGAAGCTTATTGGAATGAGGAGTTTAGAAAATTTGAATTGGGGGGTCTGTTGTTTGTATTTCAAAACTTTTTAATTAGTTGTGTTCCACGAGAAGTCGAGTTGTGTTTCGACATGGAGTTGAGGTTAGGTTTTCAAAGTGAAATCCCGAGCTCGATAATTATGTGAATTCAATGGAAAATATGTGTTGCACAATGAATTCGATGGAAAACACGTGTTACACCAGTTATTTAGTTAGTTAATTAAGTTTGTATATATATACTATTATAATGCTCTTATGAAATACAACCACTCTTTTTTTTTTTCTCTCAAAAACATCTTCATTTATTTTTCTTCTTTCTTAATACAATATAAACATTTGCTCCAACAACTTTTTTTCTTTTTTTTTATTCTTTTAATTTTTTTTTCTAAATAAATGGTAGGACCCACTTAACCCACCCTACAAAACATGAACTCTGCAAGACAGATTAGCAGGAAAAATGACGCTGCAACATTGTTTAAGAATTATTAGTTTCAATACGTGATTTAAAGATTGACATGTGATACATATAGAGATATGTGATTTTATTAGCAGAGCCTTCTATACTTAGATATAGATATCATTTACACCAACTAAAATCAACTTTCAGTCCAAATTGATATTGTAAGAGATATCTCAACTGGTATATCAATATTCATCTTTCAATTCACAACTTCTCTTACAATTATTTAACCATAATTTTCAGCATTTTTATGTACTCTAATCAAGTTTGTTGACTTAGTGTTCTTCTTTGGGAAATTAATCAAGTTTCAAGTTATTTAGTAATAACACATTGCAAATATAAAATCAGACATTAGTTTGAGAAGCATAATCAAATACATAAACTGAAAAACATTGACAAGTCACATTTATTTTGATTTTAGGAGATATGTAACAAACTAAAATTGTTCTGATTGAAGTAGTCCTGCCTCCTTATAGCTCTCAACAGAATCAACCAGTGTTTCCTCTATTGGCCTGCATTTCCAACCCAAACTTTGCAATTTCTCTGAGCTCAGCATTTTGTAATCATCCACCTCAATATAACTGCCAACAATGAAATTTATGTATAAGCATGTAACCATCAAATCTATACAATACCTATGAAGACCCGAGACACAGAGAACGAACACAACACCACACACTGACACTAATAATAATTTGAAAATGTGGAAATATTTACGGTAAACTATATGTACTAGTATTGTGTTGTGTCAACGTCAAACACCAGAATCACTATTAAGAATGAAACTGCAAACACCTTGTCGAAGAAACTATTATGACTAAACTCACAACTACTCAATTACGCAACATTACTTTCAATTTCCTCCATGATTCTCAGAAATCAACAATTTTTTATAGAAGTATTGATATCTCAGAAGAACTAGAACATGTAATCTCAACATTTGGATTTGTCTATAAAATAAGAAGCTGTCAACAATAAAATTTCTAGACTAGTGCATCAACCTTATAATTATATTTAGTAAGATGCTTGGTTTAGAAGATGGAAATTTGAAGCTTACTTTATAGGATACTTGTAGTTTGGATATATGCTCTTCAATTTCTCTGCCAAATCTCGCGTTGTGAAAGCGTGTGAAGTACATATATACCTCCCTTCTTCATGATTCTCATAAGCCAAAACTAATGCACTAACCACGTCACGTACGTCAACTATCCATCGTTGTTTATTCTCCAATGAATCACTGCCTTTAAGTTCAAACATATAAAAAAGAAAGTAGAATAACATGAAATATGCTTTAATATTTATATAAGTAGATACCTTTTAAAAGTTTGATGAGAAACAAGCTACTTGCATTGGTGGTTGACTGCAAAATAGGCCCCAAAACTAAACTAGGACAAATGCTCACCACACGAAGCCCGGTTCTGTTTGCAAAGTTCAGGGCCTGCTCTTCCGCCTCTGTCTTCGCAAAGCAATACCAGTTCTGATGATATGCAGTGTATGAGTTTATTTACATAACACACAAACATTATTCAACGATGATTAAAACATAACATATTAACTAAACGACTAAAAAGGAAACATAGAACAAATGTAATAAAATCTAAGCTACCTTGGTTTTTTTGCAATAGTCTTTGTCAGACCAAAAAGACTCATCAATCACTTTATCTTTCGGTAAATTATGGTTGGTAACAACGGCGGCAATAGATGAAACAAAGACGACACGTTCTACATTAGCTTTAAGACACGCTTCAAGTACATTAGTTGTCCCCTTCACTGCAGGCTCAATCACTTCCACCTAGAGTAATAACTCAAAAATCATTTGAAGTCTTAGACAAAAAAAAATGTACAATGTCTAGCATTTTTCGGTTACCTCAGGATTAGGAACAACTGTTGATGGTACAGGACAAGCAACATGAAAAACTGCACTGCATCCAACAATTGCGGAGTAAACAGATTCATAATTCAAGATATCTGCCTTAAAGAGTGTAAGATTCTCAGAAGCCTTGTCAAGTTTAAGCAAGTGTTCATATTTCTGACTACCTGCAATGATCAAACCAGACATATTTCAAATGATTCACAACAACGTTTGTATCTTATCAACACTGTTCCATGATGAGATGAGAATTGAGAAATAGTACCAGGATCTCTAACTGTTCCATGGACAACATAACCTTTGGAAAGAAGAAGTTTAACAAGCCATGATGCTACAAATCCTCCTGCTCCAGTAACACAAACTTTTCTATTAACGCCTCCACTTGATGCCATTATCACCTTCTCCTCTTTTACTCTAAAAAAAATTTCAATGGAACAAACACAACTATAAACTATTACAAAATGTTTCATTCATTTATATCACCTAATATAATAATAATAATAATATTAATAATATTTAGGAAATTTCTACACATGTTCTTGTCATGTGGTCCATGTGTTAAAGATAATCTCCGTTTTCTTAGCCATGTTAGGATTTTGGATTAGAGTTTGGATAAACATAGAAATTATTTTCTATAAAAGTATTTCAAATTGTTTTCCTTCTTCTTTTGTTTTGACAACTGTTTTCTATTTTTTTCTAGAAAACCCATAAATGGTGAATATATCTTTTTGGGTGATAATTATTGTTTTTCACCGCAAGTATCCGATCTACTGGACCTACTAATCTAATTCAAAATTCAGTTCTGACATCAGGTGGTTTCAGCATTCTTTCAATTCAAAATTCAGTTCTGACATCAGGTGGTTTCAGCCATTTTTCAATATTCAAAATTCAGTTCTGACATCAGGTGGTTTCAACCCTCTCCCAAACGCAATTGTGGAGATCGGATCGTGGTCCTACTTACCAAATCCAGCACTAATCACCTATGGACCAATTAAGTGAAAATTAATTTAATAGCCCTCATGATTAGTTGAAGAGAATAAATATATTGAAATGTTGGTTAAAAATTACTATATTTCTGTGTATTAACTCATGAGTTATATACTACACAATGCCATAAAAAAACATGTTTAGGATAAGAAACTCAAATAGAAGCTTCGCTATGATGAAAGGGGAAAAAAGAGGATTGCATTGCAAAATCAAAAGTTAGGGTTTTTGTGTTACCTCTATTGGGAAGTTCTTTTCAGTATCTGACATGAAGAATCAGTCAATATAGTGCGAAAATGAACGTATTTTTGTTGAGAAATACACATTGTGAATTTTCTTATATGTATGCTTTCAAAGTGCTTATGTGGTTTTTGCAAGCCATGGATAAATTTTCAAAACATTCAAGTGTTTTTATTTATAATTTTTACAAAAATAAAAATTTTATAATTTTTACAAAAATAAAAATTAGATTTAAGCATGGTTAAGACTACATATGACAACTAGTGTATTCTTTCGAACCTACTTTGAATTTGACGGAAAAAATCCACTATAATTGAATTTGGATTTGAATTTGAGTTTTTTTCGATTATAAAATATAGAGATAGACCGGATAATGAGGAATTAAATACTCATTTCGAATTCGTTCGATTTATTTTATTATATATTTTATTATTTAATTTTTATAATTTAAAATATTAAATATGTGTCAATATTTTAATATTTTAATTTGTATTTATTATTTAAAATATTTAAAATGTATTTATGAAAATTTTTGAGATTATTTTATTTTATTATTTATATTTTAATCCGATTTTGAAAATAAATAAATATTTTTATTAAAAAAATTGATTTCAATAAATAGATGGTAGTGGGACGCGAATATCCGAACACAATTCAAATTTGTTTGGAAAGTGTTTGTGTTTTATTTTTCCATCCTCGTTGAAGATCAGAGCAGAGAACAAAGATGGTTGAGGAATTCGAGTTTGAATATAGAGTAGATAAAAAATTGTCTCCGCCTTGCTCCATGCTTAGTTAAGGGATGAATAACTTTTGAAAATCTTCCTTTGCATATTTTAGCTAACATTTTTTTCCAAGAAAAACCCTTTGTCTATATTACGTTTATGATAATGTGATATCATAAATTCCAAAATATTTTTATAGAATTTAATTGAAAAATAATTTTAAAAAATTGTACTAAAAATTAAGTTAAATACAATGAAAAATCGTAGAAATAATCTTTTATATATATATATAATATTATTACCACATATACAATTAAGTTTGAAAAATGTTTTTCAATTTTAGAGAAGCCCTCGCTTCTCTCTAACCTCCTTTTAACCTTTAACCTCCTTAATCTAATTTTCTAGAATAACCAACCTCAGTTTAAACCATGAAAAACCTAATTTACGATATTGATGATGATGGAGGAGACACATTCGATGATGCAAACCTACATTCTGTAATCGTTGGGATAACGCCGGAAAGAAGAAGACCGCAGAAGAGGGTTCAGCCAAAACAGGCTCTTCTCTTTTCTTAAGTTCCTTTCCTGATCATTATGGAGCAAAGAAAACTTATCAGGAGTTTCAAACCTATGATGATATTGACGAAGTTGTTATCCCATATAAGCAAGTCAAAAGAGAAATGTGATAAAATTTTGTTCGGTTCTTTGATGTAAGAGATGAAGAATTTATTGTTACCAAGCTAGACAACATCAGGATAGGTGGAAGGAAATTGCATGCAAATGTTCCCAGGTTCCAAAGGATCTCTCAGCATCGTTTTCAACAAATACACAGGAAAGTTGATCTTAAGAATAGAGGTTAGAAAGTTTATGTCCAGGATATAACAAGGCCAGAGAATGCTAAGGCTTTCACAAATCCAAGAACCACTTATGCTGAAGTTCTAAGTCCCAAATAAATTAATTATCCAAGGTACTCACCACAAACCATTTCTTTCAACATTATAGAATATGAACTAGCTAGATTACGTAAGGCGTTTTTAGATTTGGTTGAGAAACCGGGATCGACCTACAATATGCAAGAAACTTTTAATGCAACTGGTTTCTTTTCAATCTAAATCACCCCTTCGATGCAAACTTATGCCTATTTGAAGACAAAGTTAAGGGAGCTTTGTCGCAGAAGTTAAGAAACAATGACGTTTGGTTAAGTCGACAGTTTAAAGAAGTTCGCCTATGGAAACTTTCAGATGTCGATGGCGAGAGAGAGAGAGAGAGAGGTGTGGATTTGGTGCTATGGCATCCCTTGCTTTATTTAGAAACCTGAATTTTTCGAGGCGCTTGTTAAACCTCTAGGAGATTATGTATGCTCTAATGATGCGACTCAGGGTCGACCTTGGGGCAGGGCAAGCAGGCCCACGACCTAGGGCCTTAAAATCGGGAGAAGAGTAAAAAATTATAATAAATAATAAGTAATATATACAATTGCTAAAAATTTAACACTTCATATGCAATAGTCGAGTGGTTAAGCTATCCTTCTTTGAAACAAAAAGTCCCTAGTTTAACTCTTGTTGTGGTACATGTTAGCTTTTTCCTTCATTTATATCTTCAAATTACAAATAATTTTTTGATATAACTTTTTGAAATTTAAAATGGGCCCTCAAGATTCCTAATTGGCTCTCAAGTCAAACTTTGTTCTTGACTAGTTATATTTTTATTTTATAATTTTATAAAATTTAATGCATTAATTTCATTTATTATCTCTAATTACAAATAATTTTTTGATATAATATTTTGAAATTGATAATGGGGCATCGAGTCAAGCTTTGTTCTCGACGAAAATTTATTATAATTTTTAAATTTTATTTCAATTTTTTTTATAAATTTTAATACTATTTATAATTAAATATTTAAAAATTTAGGGTTAAATATACAAACCCCCTGCAATGTTAGCGAGTTCTCATTTTAGCCCCTGACAAAGTTTTTTTTAAAAAACCCTCTCATCTTAATTAGATTCCCTCACTTAGGCCCCTGACTGCTATTCTTTTCTATTGCTTGCGTGGCAGTCCACGTGACATTTTTAATATTATTTTTTTATTTTATTTATTTATTTATTTATTTATTTATTTTATTTATTTATTTTATTTATTTTTTTTTTATATATATATATTTTTTTTTTTATATTTTTTTATATTTTTTATTTGTTTTTTATTTTTTTTAAATTTTTTTTATTGTTTTTACGTTTTTTTTGTTTTTTTTTTATAATTTTTATAATATGTTTTTCTTTTTTTTTTGTTTCATTTTTATTTATATATATATTTTTTTTACTTTTTTTTTTTTTTTCGTTTTTGGACCTAATTTTTATTTTTAATTCTATTTTAAACAAATTGTTATTTTAAAAATTAGTTTCATTAGGCCACAAACACACACACAAACCCATTATAACTCCACTTTTTCTGGCCCATATATTATTTCATTTGTTATATGATTGACAAGTAACATATATAAACACTTTCATTTAGTAAATAGTTTTCGATGTGGGACACTTGTGAGTATTAGCCTTTTGGACTCTTCTCTTTGGATTCAAGATAGATACAACATCCTTATCCTCCCCTTACATGCACATTCATATGTTCTTTGTACAAAAAATTGTTCATACCAAAGGATAATGATATAGTAAGTTGAAAACTATATTATATCATACACTCTAAGTTGATGGAGGTGGTCGTGTGGAACTGTGTGGGTTGAGTTCAAGAAAGGAAAGATACAAGATGGGGGTGGTGGTTGTTGCAGCAAGGTTGAGTTGTTATGTTGTTTCGATGGAGTGAAGGTTTGTTGTTGTGATGTTGCTACATTATGTGTGTGAGTGATATATGGTGTTAAGAGGTTTTAAATGGTTAATAAGAGAAAGATTTTTTTGAAGGTGGTGGATTGTAATGAAGTTGATAACTTTTTATATTGTATGAACATAACTTATGGTGTGAACATGGCAGTAGCAAGTTACCATTTTCATGAGGATGTGGACGGTTGTGTTATGGTTATAGTATAGATATGATGTTACAATATGGTGATGGAGGTTTGGAGAGTGATGAGAGCTTGAGATTCTTGTTTATTAGGATGTGTGGTATTGTTGTGTTGTGAGTATGCTTTGTATTGAGTTTTGGATGGTTGATGAGTATTGAAAACAATGGAGAAGAAATGAAACAATCCTGTAGCGAAAAAAGAAGAAGAAGTGGAGAGAGGTTATAAAAATGGTTGATGAGTGTTGTAATATAAGGGAAGAAGTATGTGGTGTTTGTGTTCTCCTCTCAAATTATTAACATATATGAAGTGTTTTTGCTGGTAAAGTTTCAACAGGTTTGAAGTGTTTTCAATGTCCCACATCGGTTGGTTAGGGGGCACCACTAGTGTTTATAAAGAAATCACTCATAAGTATTGTTGAATTGAAATTAGTATAAGAATAAATGGATTAGTATGATAATAAATTGAAATAAATTAATTAGTATAATGAAACTAATTTTTAAAATAACAATTTGTTTAAAATAGAATTAAAAATAAAAATTAGGTCCAAAAACGAAAAATAAAAAAAAGTAAAAAAATATATATATAAATAAAAACGAAACAAAAATTAAAAAAAAAGAAAAAAAAATTATAAAAATTATAAAAAAAAACGTAAAAAAATAAAAAAAAGTAAAAAAAATTTTAAAAATATAAAAAAAAATAAAAAAATAAAAAAAAATAAATAAAAAAATAAAATAAAAATAAAAAAATAAAAAAAAATAAAAAAATAATATTAAAAATGTCACGTGGACTGCCACGCAAGCAATAGAAAGGAATCTTTGCTGCAATGTGGCAGTCAGGGGCCTAAGTGAGGGAATCTAATTAAGATGAGGGGGTTTTTAAAAAAAAAAACTTTGTCAGGGGCTAAAATGAGAACTCGCTAACATTGCAGAGGGGTTTGTATATTTAACCCAAAAATTTATCATATGATCATATCATTTATAATCAAATTTATATGATTAAATATAAGTCATTGTCATTTGTGGAAGCAGATCTTTAGCAATTATTTTTGTGCAACACTCTAACTAAATACATTAATTTGATTTGATTTGATTGCATCAATATCAATATAAAATTCACATCTCCTTCCTCAATACGTTTTCACGTATCTATCTACTTTTTAGCTCTTCATTATCGAACCTTCGCCGCCCATGCGCCAGCTACTGCATCGCGCCGCCGACACCTCGGTGACAACCACAACCATCGTCATTCCCTTTGAGTATGAAATAACGACTTTCTCATCTCACTCTCTTTTAAACAAAAGGGGAAAGCATAACACAAAAAAGGAAAATAAAAATTCAAATTTAGTTTCTCAAAAATGGATATTGCAAGCCTTCTGATCAAAACTAAACAAACGAAGTTAATAGAGGAAGGTGTTGAAGTAAAGATTAATGAATCCGTTTTCATAGTTAAGTTAGTAGAAAACCCACACACTATTATAAAACGCGCGAACAACAACGCCAAGTTTACAACGGATTCATCTAAACCGTTGTAATAGGTTAAAATTTTCGCGCCCAGTAACTAGCCTTACGTATAAACAGAAATATAATGACGGTTGTGTTAAAAGACCGTAGTAATGAATATGCTTCATTTCCTGCAGTTACACTTTTTCTATTTTTTAGAGTACATTAAGCGTTTGTCACTTAAGTCCATTATTTATAAAATAAAATGTAAATGATTTTACAACGATTTTAAAACCAACCGTTGTTATAGAACTTAATTCCATTACTTTAAAAATAAATTATAAAATTACAACGGTGAATTAAAAAACCGCTGTAAGAGGTCTTCAATTCCACTACGGTTGTGTTTCCCAACCGTAATTAAAGGTTTTCACTGATAAATTAAAACAAATTTTATTCTGTATTATTTCTTCCAAAAGACGCCCTAGTTGAACAAGCGAGCCACCAGAGACGACAACGGCGGCGTAAACTTTACCCTCTTCATAGCTCAAATCTTCACACCCTCTTTGTTCATTTTATTCTTCAGCTTCGAAGTACGGTATTTTTCAACATCTTCATTCCTTTTTTCTTTGTTTATACGCTCAAGTCTGTATTAGTGTAAATGTTTTATATGCTTTAGGTTTAGATTTGCAAATGCATTAAGTTTTTGGTGTGTCATTCACATTATTTTATGTGTATAAATTTCAGAAGTTGTTATGGATCGTAGTTGGATGAAAGCCGATAGATTATGTCCGGTTTATGAGAAAGGAGTTCTTGAATTTCTTAAATACGCTGATAAACATCTTTTCGAAAATAATGGTATCTTTTATTGTCCTTGTGTTCTTTGCGCGAATATCAAAAAGTGCAGAAAGGATGAAATATTTCATCACCTTTATTGTGATGGTATATGTCAAAATTATATAATATGGACGTGGCATGGTGAAGTGGAGGAAAGTCGTGCGTCACAAAGTCAAAGAGTCGAGGAAGATAAATATATGGATGATCAACTAGATGATATGTTTTGTGATATTGGGGAATCTTCTTTTAAGAATGCTCATATTTATGATACATTATGTAGTGATAAAGACACCCCTTTATATAAGGGATGCACATATTTTACACGATTGTCTGCAGTGTTAAAGTTGTTTAATCTGAAGGCAAAAAATGGATGGTCGGATAAAAGTTTCACGGAATTACTTGAACTACTAAAGGAAATGTTACCAAAAGATAACAAATTGCCGGATCGTTGTTATGAGGCCAAGAAGATATTGTGTCCAATGGGTCTGGAGTATATCAAAATACATGCTTGCCCTAATGACTGCATATTATACTGGAAAGAGTATGAAGACTTGTATCAATGTCCGAAATGTGGTGTGTCGCGTTACAAGCTGAAGGCCAACAGTGGTGATGACAATGACTATGAAAATGTTATTAGGAAGCATCCCCCTTCTAAATTGTTATGGTACTTGCCAATAATTTCACGATTTAAGAGACTTTTTGCTAATTCGAATGACACAAAGAATTTTAGATGGCATCCAGATGAAATGACTTGTGATGGAAACATTCGCCATGTTGATGATTCGTTGCAATGGAAGAAAATTGATTTGTTGTTTTCGGATTTTGGAGTTGAGCCAAGAAACCTTAGGCTTGGACTTGCCACCGATGGAATGAACCCCTTTGGTAATCTGAGCACTAATCATACTTCGTGGCCTGTTCTTCTCACTATTTACAACCTATCTCCTTGGTTGAGTATGAAGCGCAAGTATATACTGTTAAGTATGATGACTTCTGGACCACGACAACCTGGTAACGACATAGATGTTTATTTAATTCCATTAATTGATGATTTACGACTCTTATGGGATGAAGGTGTTGAAGTTAATGATGCATATTCTGGGGAAAAGTTTAAGGTGCATGCAATGTTATTCTGCACAATTAACGACTTTCCTGCTTACGGTAACTTGGATGAATATAGTGTCAAAGGACATAGAGCGTGTCCTATATGTGAAGATGATACTTGTTATGACCAACTTGAGTTTGAAAAAAAGACTGTTTACCTTGGGCATCGAAAATTTCTAAAACCCAATCATCCTTATCATAGATTGCAGAAGGCTTTTAATGGAGAGGCACCTGAACCTTTAACCGGGGAAGAAGTCTATCAACGGCAGGAACACATTAATGCTGTCTTTGGGAAGAGAAAAAAATAAAAAGGGGCAGTTGCGAAAAATATTTAGAAAAAGAGGTCCATCTTCTTTGATCTTCCGTATTGGTCAAGTCTTGATGTTAGAAATTGTCTTGATGTGATGCATGTGGAGAAAAATGTGTGTGATAGTTTGATTGGCACACTTTTAAACATTCCAGGTAAGACTAAATATAGTAAGACTTCCCGTCTTGATATGGAGATGATGGGTATAAGAAAATAGTTGGCTCCAATAGAGAAAGAAAAAAGAACTTATCTGCCTCCAGCATGTCACACTCTTTATAAAAAGGAGAAGCAAATTTGCTGTGAGTGTTTGCAAGGTATTAAATTTCCGCAAGGTTACTCATCAAACATCAAGAAACTTGTATCAATGAAAGATCTCAAGTTAATTGGTTTAAAATCTCATGATTGTCATGTACTGAGGCAACAACTTTTACCAGTGGCTATCCATGGGATCCTACAAAAAATTTGAGAGTTACTATAACGAGATTGTGCTTATTCTTCAATGCCATATGTAATAAAGTTCTTGATTTCAAAAAATTAGATAAATTAGAAGATGAGGCTGCCATAATATTGTGTCAATTGGAGATGTATTTTCCTCCATTATTCTTTGACATTATGGTTCACTTACTTGTTCATCTAGTCAGAGAAATTAGAACTTGTGGTCCAGTTTATTTAAGGTGGATGTATCCAATAGAGCGATATATGAAGATCTTTAAAGGATATACGAAGAATCATCACCGACCAGAAGCTTCAATTGTTGAAAGATACATCACAGAAGAAGCTGTTGAGTTTTGTACAAACTATTTGTCGGACGCAGATTCTATAGAAATTCCAATTTCTCGTCATGCTGGGACATACATAAGAGGTATTCAAGGTCTAAATGTTAAGTCAATGGCTTGAGATGTAGTTATTCAAGCATGTTTCTATATATTGAATAATATAGATGAAGTTCAACCTTTCATAGATACTCATAAAGGACTTGAGGAAAAAATATCCCCGAATGAGTGACAAGTTATTGTTGATATATCAACAATAACTTAAATGGTTGTCGTACGAGCCAAAATTTTGTGTCATTACTTGGACCGCATACGCCATTGGTCATTATACCTTTTATACAAAATCAAAAGATGATCGTAGTACAATGCAAAATAGTGGGGTTATTGTTGAAGCCGAATCGATGTATTTCTCTAGTTCGAAAGATAAGAATCCTGTATTGGCAACTACTGCGTTTTATGGTGTCGTTGATGAGATTTGGGAGATTGATAATGTTATTTTCAAAGGGGCTTTATTTAAATGCAAATGGGTTCCCAATAATAGTAATGGTGTACACATTGATGACTTAGGATTCACACGGGTCGACCTTTGCAAGGCATCTTTTATGACCGAACCATTCATCATGGCTTCTCAAGCAAAACAAGTTTTCTATGTTATCGACCCATCAGACATATCGGGGAAATGGTCAATCATTCTCCAAGGAAAACACATTCCTCTTAGTGATGGGAGTCTTGATATTCCGTCCACACCTTCTTACACAACACAAGTCCCTACCTCATATAATGAAGTTGATGAAGATGTCGTGCACGCTATTCGAATCGATCATGAAGAAGGCATATGGGAAAATTAACAAGTATGTAATTTACTCTTTATTCTAATATATTAATTGTATATTACAGTTTCTAAATATTTTTACTAACAAGTATAATTATTTGAAATCATAGGTCTTTAGAGTCAAGACACCAAGAGACAAGAAACCAAAACACCAAGTTACAATTATGTGATGTTATGTACTGCGTAAATTGTAGGTTGTTTGTTCTGATAAATTGTAAGATATTTGTTACAATTGAATACAATTAACTATGTGATGTTATGTAATGTGTAAACTCTAGGCTATTTGTTCTGATAAATTGTAAGATATTTCTTACAATTGAATATGATACAATTATGTGACGTTATGTAATGTGTAAACTACAAGTTGTTTGTTATGATATATTGTAAGATATTTGTTACAATTGCATATGATACATTTATGTGATATTATGAATATGATACAATTAACATTATTATGATTACTTTATCACAAATGTTAGTTGTATTTTTCTGCTGTGATATGGTGAACAATAATACAGGTTAAAAAAAGGGATTAATTATAAAATCAGGAATCTTTTTCTTAAATCTGCAGAATATGTAACAACGGTTATACATGATAACCGTAATAATAACTTATGCTTTAACAATGGTTATATTACACAACCGTTATAATATCTCGCGCGCTGTCCAGAAAAAAATAAATATCAAAACAACGCAGTTGGGAATCGAACCTTGGACAATTGATTTATCACAACGGTTGTTTATATCAACCGTTGTGATAGATAGCGCTCTTTCCAGTTTAATACAACGGTTACTGGTCCGTGATTGTACGTATCATATATACAACGACACTCTACATAATAGCGTCTGTGTACGCGTGATTACTTATCTTTCACAATCGTTGTTAAATGAGTTTTCCGTAGTAGTGATAGGTCCCCTTTAGACTAGTTGAAACATATGAGTCTGACTCTTTTTCATCAGATGATGAAAATTGGTATGAAGACAATGAAGAATCATTGAACTTAATAGATGAGGAAGATGAATCATGTTTCAATGAAAGTAGAAAAAATGAGGCAAACAAGACAACTAAGAGTCAGGATTAGCAAAAGGTTGTGGTTTTCAATGCTTATAATTCCATTCTTAGAACTTCCAAGGGTCAAACTAGAAAAGGTGTCTAGGAAGAAAAGTCAAACGGTGATGGGACAACACGCTTGTGAAATATTGAATAGTCTTCTATTTTGTAAGATATAGGAAAAAGTACTTTTGGGTCAACTTTTGTTAAAAGTACCACAAATCTTGAACTGGGCCTCATGGACATCCAACACCCCAACAATGTGGGCATCGATTCTATTGCTTCCGAACTTGAAAACTCCCATCATCTCTTGGCCCAACCCAAAAGAAAATGTAAACTTGTTTTTGAAATAAGAAAATCCTTATCATCGCTTCCAGGAAAAAAAAATCACCTTTCTCTCATTCACATAGAGAAACCATCTTATTTCTCTTCTCAAATCCCTCTAAAACACCAAAAGTACATCAATACACCAACACAAGTTCACGTTTCGCCTTCATTTTCTCTCTTTGATAGATTTTCAGGTAGGTCAGCTTATTTATGTGAATCCACATCCATTTTCGATGTAATTCAAGGTAATCAGCGTTTTATATCAATGAAGGAGGAATGTGTAGCGTCTAAAATTTGGAAGATAGGAGTAGATTTAGGAATAAGAGGTGATGGTAATGATTCTGAATATATTGTAGAGATTAAGCGATTGGAGACACAAGATACGAAAATATCCAAACATAAGGAAGCTAAATCCAATGGTGTGAAATGATAATTCTCTCTTATAACATTTGAGGGAGTTGCAATGCAACTAAAAGAAAATCCATTCAGAAATTAATTTTGGTAGGGAAAGGTGAGTTGTGATTACTATAATAAATGAAGGTTCAATTGGTGGAGGAGTCAGCGGCTCATTCCCTATGGGCTTCCAAAGAGGCAGGGTGATCCACAAAAGTTTCAATAGGAAGTCAGAAGGTCATATTACATGGTGGAATCCTACTGTGTTTTTTGTTCAATTTTATTTTTCAGGTGAAGGTTATCTTGGGATTTAAGCGATTTGGATGGAATAATTAATTTATGTTGTAAACACCTACTCTTTTTGTATTATTGGCACCAAGAGACGGATGTGGCCTGACTTAATCAGAGTAAACTTTAATCTCCCTCCAGGTTTGTGGTGTCTTGATGGAGACTTTAATGCAATAAAAAGTTCTAGTGAAAGGTGTAGGAACAAGATTTGGTTTTGCATCGGACCTCATGTTTTGATGATAACAATGTATTAATTTATAGAGAACAATTGTGTACCTCAACGATTTTGTTAAGTGTGCAGATACTAGATATAAGTTCTGACTCTGATGAAGTAATGTGTGACGTCATCAATTATTGAACCTAGTGTAATATAACTCTAATAAGTGTGTTCTACAAGAGAATCAAGCTCTGGACTACTCTACTCAACACTTTTGAATATCTCTCATCCAAAGACTCTGATAAGATAAGCCTCTAACGTTGTCAAACTCTGAAGTTTTGTGCTCAAACAACTGTGATGAACTATGTCACCATACCCTCATTGTCTTAAGGTTTTTGGTGAATACGTGGTATAAAAGTATCTTGGATTCTGAACGTTTTGTACACTACTACAAATAACTCGATTTCACATCGGACGCAGAGGGGATATAACCTCGGTTACACAAGCGAGGTAACGAAGCGCGTCCTAAAAACTCTCCACTATACCCGTCAGTTTCATAATAACCGAGGGGATATTTGAAATGGTCATGGGTTTGATCCCTATCAACATCATATTTATATTTTCAAAACTACCGCCACATACCTCTCGGTTTTTGTCAAAATTCGAGGGAAAAAGATTTTTAAAAAATAATACAAATTACATTGTTTACACTAAATATTAATTTAAATTGTTTACACTAAATATTAAATTACATTATTTACACAAAATAATTAAATTACACATGAAAATTTAATTCAAAGTTTCTAATGTTACATTCTTTTTATTTCAATCTACAAGTACAAATTTTTGACAAATCTGAATCATCATCATCACTTTGAATAAATCCAAATTCACCCAATACTTTCCAAGCTCAATGGTTCACATGCTTCCAATTTCTAATATAGCATAAAAAATGTTAGATACATAACATATAATTCAGTAAAAAGATAAGACAATGTGTAAGAACACCAACCTTGAAACAATTTTTTTTTCCGCACTTGCAATCCATCACAGATATCTGTTTCATGTTTTCATTATCAATGTTTTTTTTTATAAACACTTTCATTATAAATGTTTGAGTTTCACAAGATATCGTGGTGTTGTTTGCGTTCTTATTGGATATAAAGAGTTTCTTGTGGATTGATATGTTGGCAATATCTTAGGCGTTGTTACTTTATGAATGTAGGGTATAGGTTCATTGTTGGTTGACTAAGTAACTATACTCCTCGGTTCTTTTATAAAACCGATGGAAAAGGTTATTTTATTATTAATTAAAAAATAAAATAAAATAGGGACTTTTCCCACCGAGGTAATATATAACTTGCAAAAAAATAGTGAATGGTAAAAAATTGAAAGTAATATGCAATGTTTCTTTTTTCAATTTTTTTTACCATTCACCACTTTATTTGTGTGCAATTTATAATATGTTTAGGAATTAAATTCTCAATGTTGACAATCGAGGAAAACAATAAATCATTATGTGAGATGGATTGCAATTTACAGTATGTTTAGGAGTATTTTTTTTATTGACAACATAGGAAGATTATCACAAAATAGTACAATGACCTTGCAAAAGATGTGAAAACAACAACAACAAAAACATAAAAAACATCATTATGTGAGATGGATTGTAAGAGTTGAAAAAATGTTTTGTTCAAGGTTGGTGTTAGAAGAACAACATACAACATAAAACCTTGAAGATTTTTTCAACTTTGTAATCTATCCCAAAAAATGATGTATTCAGTTTGGAGCGGTTAGGTTTAGGTTAAAACTTAATGAATAAGTGCTTTTATAATAAAATCAAACTCCTATGTAATTAAAGAAACCAAAGGAGTATATCAATTAATTAACAAATAAAAAATAAAATAAAAAAGAAAGACACGATTTTTATAGAAATAACACTTAAACTACTTTTGTTGAAATTCAAAGCATATATATATATATATATATATATATATATATATATATATATATATATATATATATATATATATATATATATATATATATATATATATGAAAATGCTAACACACACTCAAAATTGGTGGGCCCCACACAAAAATACACTAAGTGTATTTTTTTTGTTTTTTTCTTTATCTTTTTAATGTGGGTCCCACTAAAAAATGAGAGATGAGAGGAACAAACAACAACCGTTAGATCAAGTTAATAAGAGAGATGAAATCAGTGTTTTAAAAACCGGATCGGTCATCAAACCGGTGAGGGTACTGAGTCACTGGTTTATCAGTCGAACCGCATGACCAAATCGGATTAAACCGGATAACTCGGTTGAATAAACCTGTCATTATAATAGGTATAAAACCGGTTGAACCGGATGATTCAGTCTCTAAAAAATATAACTAGCACTTAAATTTTTTGAAAATATCATATCATAAATTCACAGGTTCATAATTTAAATGCAAATTTTAAACAGAGTCTAATTGTAAATTTTAAACAGAGTCTAAATTAAACAGAGTCTAATTTAAATTCATAGTTTTAATGTTAATAGAAAATCAGTTTTAATGTTAATAATTAAAACAATACAATAATTAACAACGATTACCTGCAGTGGGCTGGATCAACTAGGCCCACTCCAAGCAACTGCTAAGGCTTACGTGTAGTAGTGAAGACCAGCACGTGGTCTTCGCCATAGAGTAACTGCTCCTAGATTTCCGAAAGTAGGGCAGACCGAATCCTTCGGACGTGGGAGGTTACTTGGAACGTGTCCACGTGGTATGAACCGTTGGGTACTTCTCGCGGGGAGGAGCCTTCTGTGTCGAGGAGATATGAATCCCGTAGAATGGACATGGCCTCGCGGGGAGGAGCCTTCTGTGTCGAGGATATATCAAGCCCGTAGAATGGACATGGCCTCGCGGGGAGGGATCATGTCCGTCGAGAAGTGATGTGTAGCATTCTCGCGGGGAGAAGCTGATCTGTCGGGGAGGTACATCTCAGTAGGGTGTGATGTCCTCCTTTCCTATTGTCCCCAGTGCCCGACACTGCCTAAGTGCCCGGCAAAACTGTGGCTTGCACGTGGCAGTCACGTGTCTTGCAGAAGGGCCTTATTGGGGTTCCCTCATGCTGTATGGGTTGGGTCTGCTCGCCTATTGGATAGCCTCGGCCCAGTCCAGAACAGGAGCCCCCCAAGTCGTTGCTCTGAGATGCCAGAGTAATGACTTAAGGGTTATTGGCATGTCGGGGATACTCCAAGAGAGGAACCGAGGAGGCCATTCTCGTGCTCGAAGTTCCTACGGTCGCACACAAGTCAGGCATCGGACAGTTGTGTCTGGTCGTAACGTCGGGGAGATGAGGGGTTTCAGATTTGAAACATTGGGGAAAATCGAAAGGACACACGTGGGAGGATGAACGGCTGCATGTGTGCCACGTGTCGTCTGTCATCATTACCTACGGCGGCTAGCTAGGGTAGCGCACTCAAGTGCCCTATGTCCCTCGAGTTCCGTGAAAACCACTATAAAAACTCCTCCCCTCGTTCATTTTCCCACTTTTTTTGTTTCTCTCTCAATAATCTCCCTCTTTCTCTCTCTCTATCTTCTACAGCAGCCGTTCGTCGCCGTCAACTGCCAGAACTCCGCGTATAGCACTGACCTTTTTCTTGCGTTTCCTCTTGATTTTAACCAGCGTATAGCACTTCCTTGGTGAACTGACGAAGTTCCCATGAGAAATGAAAGGGTTCCTGGCGAATACGGCGGGAATCTTTTGTTGTTGGGAGAGGAAGTGTTGAGAACTTCTCTCGCTTTTGTTGAATGTCTCGGGGACAAGGAATGAATATCTCGGGGACGCGATGAATGTCCCGGGGTCCCCAATGGTTACTCTTTTCGTAAGCGTTATGGGAAAAAGGGGCAGAATTTTCCGGGGAGGCGATGAGTTCCCCGGTGACTATGTTGTTCCTCGACCGACTATGTTGGGGAGACGAGAAAGCCTTGCCCCTTCCTCGCCCGTTCGCTTGAACAGCGGTGAAGGGGTGAATTTGACATGACCAATCGAATTCACCGTTTCCTTCTGCTTTTCAGGTAAATGGACGGTTTGGCTGCGAAGGTGGCCGTAGGATCCTTTGAAGAAGACGACCACCCAGAGTGTCCTATGGCTCATATGGCTTTTGTACAAGAGTGCCCGCTCGAGGAGTGGGTCTGCGACGAATCCCTAGAGATGTCGTCCATCTTTGTCTACCGAGACGTGGAAGATGCGTTCTGTACCGTCGAGCATCAGCTAATTGGGTCTGATAAATCATGGAAGGTTTTCCGCCCTGAAGAGCATCACCGAATATGCTCGCCTTACCGAGGAATGCGTATCCCGTTATATGAGTTCATGTTCGACGAAGTAGGGTGGAGGCTGCCCTTCACGGATTTCCAAGAGGGGGTCTTCGCCTGGTTGAAGCTGGCACCCTCGCAAATTCACCCGAACTCGCTGGCCTTTATCCGGGCTTTTGAGCTTGTTTTTAAATACCTGAAAATCGGACCGACAGTGTCCCTCTTCTTTCGAATATTCCATCTTCAAAGGTCGTCGGTCGGTGGACGACACGGTTGGGTGTCCTTTAAGCAAAGCAAAGCTCTGTTCCACACGTATTTGGATTCCATCTGGGATTTCAAGTACCGTTACTATTTTGTGAAGCCGGTCACCCTTGGGGCTATCAACTCGCTGTACCAGAGAGTTACCCGTGAAGTAGATGGTCACTCCGAGGAGGTTCTGGAGCCGAAGTTCCCCCTGTACTGGATGGAGGAACACTTCAAAAAAGGGGTGGATAAATACAAGGTGAAACACAATAAGTTGGACGTCGATGACTGGGAAGCTTATGATAAGATCGTCGTGTTCGTGGAAAGCTTCAATGAAGCTCAGCACGAAACACTGGATGGCGAGCCTATAACGGGAGCAAACGGGCAGGTGGTGAAGCAACGTCGCTTGATCAATACCCGTGTTCTGCTCGAGACCTTCTCCGACGAAAAAGCAGATGAGCTGTTAGGTGGTGAAAACATCCTCGACCTAAGCCTTCCTCGCGTCTGTGTGTCTTGCCTTACTAATGTTTTCTTTCTTTTTGCAGGGAAAATGGCCGGAGCTGAGGAGAGGCTCAAGAAGTTGAAGGCGAAAGGGCTCGGGAAGAACAGGCTCAGGGAGAGCCATCTCATTCAAAGGGTCAAGGTGTTGCTCCTTCTGGGGCCATGCCGAAGGTATTTCCTCTGCTGCGATGCCCGAAGGTTCCAGCCAATCCCAGCTTCCTTTGAATGCGTCGGGGACTTCGGGCCGGCGCACACCTCCTGCTGGGAGCCAGTCCCCGGGTAATCAAGGGACGCCGAAACGGCTACGGGTTTCGAGTGCGGAGTTTGTCGACCTGGCCCACGAAGAAAGTCCCCCACCCCCCTCCAAGCTTTGAACTCCCACCATGCCATCTCAAGCCCTGCTTCTCCTCTGAAGTCATCTATCCTCGCGTCCCTCCCTCTGAAATCCAAGCTGTGCTGGGGACCGCTGCGGAAGTGAGGAGGAGAACGATTTTTGAGTACATGTCTGCCGTTATGCGGCTCTATTCGACTGCTATTGTCCTGAACAATGAAACCCGCCCCGCTGCTGAACTTTCTCGACTGCAAGAAAGGCTCGAGACCTTGGAGGCTGAACTGCTAGACCTGCGCAAAGAGTTGAAGGAATGCAGGGACATGAATAAAGAACAGAGCGAGCAGCAGCAGCGGGCGGAGACAAAGCTAAAGGAAGCTGAGGAAGCGGAGAAAGGTCATCTTGCCCGGATCACCGAGATAGAGGCAAAGGAGAAGCGGCTCAAGGAGAGGGTCACAGAGCTGGAGGATGTTGTTCGGCCAGCTGAAGGTGAAACTGAAGAGGATAAGCTCCTAACCTCTCGGGCAGCTCTGGTGGCCAAACTCAGGAGAGTCGAGCAGGATCTCCGGCTAGCCGAGGATGATACTCTTGAGGCCGCGGACATAGGGTTCCAAAATGCAGTGGTGCAGCTTCGGATCCTAAATCCCAGCCTTGTGACCGACGGGGCTGATGCTAACCGCGAGGTGGTCGATGGCCGGATAGTGCTGCCCGGGCAAGAAGGAAATGCCAACGAAGGAGGTGGGCCAAACGCTGCTGAGACTGCTGCCGAGACTGTTGCTGCGTAGGAGTATAGTTTACTTGGCCTGCGTGCCATTTTATTGTTTTTGCCCGGCTTGTGAGCCAGGGGCTTATTGATGTAATATTCGTACAATGGGTTTTTCCCGATTCTAATACTTCGCTTTGCCTCTTTATTTATTTTGCTTGTGTGTGATACTTTATACATTACTTATTTTTACCTAAGTAGTTGAGATCGCTGGCGCCTTGGGAGTTTACTCGACTATGATGATCCTCGACTGTGAAGAGAGCTAATCGAGTGGTCGGGGGTTGTACTCCGACCTTCAACGAGGCTAAGAAGTCGGTCGAGGTCTTAGCTTCGTGGCGTGAACTTCCCATCGCGAGCTGGGTGTTCTGCCTATTTGGTACGTCGACGACGGAGCTCGGTTGAGGTCTCCTCGTCGGGCCAAAAAGTCTCACGCACACACTTCGTGGTTTTTTGCAGTCGTGTGTAATATAGAGGTGTCGCGCATGTACCGTTGCACGCCCCCGTGGTCGCGACATCGTATTGTCCCGGGCAGTGTCTAACTGTAATATTGTTTGAGCTTCTCAGCATTCCATGGTTGAGCAAGTTGTTCACCGTGGAGGTTTTCGAGGTAATAGGCACCCGTCCCCGTCTTTGCGATGGTGCGGTATGGGCCCTCCCAGTTTGCGGTCAGCTTTCCTTCGCATGAATCTTTCTGAATTCTCCGTAGGACAAGACTGCCAACTTGGAAGTCTCGTTTAATAACTTTGTCATTATAACGCAAAGTTATTTTTTGTTTTAAAGAGGCTTCTTGGAGGGAAGCGTCGGTCCTTATCTCTTCGACAAGGTCGAGCTCCTCTCGCAGGGCTTCACTGTTTGTTTCTTCGTCGAGGGGAGCTTCTGTCCTCCTCGAGGGTTCCCTGATCTCCACGGGGATAACTGCCTCGGTTCCATACGTTAGGCGAAACGGGGTCTCCCCGGTCGTGGAGTGTGGGGTTGTTCGATATGCCTAGAGGACGCTGTGCAACTCCTAGACCCACCGTTGTTTGGCCTCGCCGAGTCGTCGCTTTTGTCCCCGGAGTATCACTCTGTTCGCTGCTTCGGCCTGCCCGTTGGTTTGAGGGTGTTCGACCGACGTGAAGTGCTGTTTTGTGCCCAGTTTGGTGACGAAGTCTTGGAAGTTCCTGTCGGTGAACTGTGTCCCGTTATCAGTGACAATGGCTTGGGGCACACTGAATCGGGCGAGGATGTTTCTCTTGTAGAAACGGAGTATGTTGAAGGCAGTGATTTTGGCCAGCGCCTCTGCCTCAATCCACTTCGTGAAGTAATCTACCCCGACGATGAGGTACTTGTTTTGGTACGACCCTATGACGAAAGGTCTGAGGATATCCATTCCCCACCATGCAAACGGCCATGGGGATGACAATGACTTAAGCTTGTTTGGAGGATCGAGGTGCATGTCCCCGTGTCTTTGACAACGGTCACATTTCTTGACGTGTTCCTTTGCGTCATGTTGCATAGTGGGCCAATAATACCCCGCTCGGAGTGTTTTTCGGGCTAGGGACCTTCCGCCGAGGTGCTGGGCGTTGATCCCTTCGTGGATTTCTTGGAGGATCCCCGAGACTTTGCTTTCTTCGACACACCGGAGTAAAGGAATGGAGAATCCTCGACGGTATAGCTTACCTTCGACGACGGTGTACGCACACACCCGCCTCTTAACTATCCCCGCTTCTTTAGGATCGTCGGGCAGTTTGCCCGTCATCAAGTATTCGTAAACTGGGGTCATCCACCAGTTTGCGTTCCCGATGGCGTTGACCTCTGTGGTCGGTGTGGGTTTGTTTATGCTCGGCTGGGAGAGTATCTCCTGGATAACTGATTTGTTCCCTCCTTTCTTCTTAGTGCTCGCAAGCTTGGAGAGCACGTCTGCTCGAGTGTTGTGCTCGCGCGGGATGTGAGCCACCTCCGCGGAGACAAATTTCTTCAACTTTTCTTGCACCAAGGTTAGGTACTCGACGAGACTATCGTTTTTGGCCTGAAATTCTCCCCGAACTTGTGATGCCACGAGCTAGGAGTCTGTAAAGATTTTAACTTCTTTTGCACCAAGGTCTTCCGCGAGTCGAAGTCCCGCGAGGAAGGCCTCGTATTCGGCTTGGTTATTCGATGTCTTGAAGGACAGATCGAGGGAGACCTATATCAGGAGGCCTTTCTCATTTTTGAGGATAATGCCCGCTCCGCTACCTTTTGCACTGGAGGCTCCGTCGACGTAAATCGTCCATCTCTGGGAGCCATTGGTCGAGGATTCAGGGACAGTCATTTTCGCTACGAAGTCGGCCAGTACCTGAGCTTTCAAGGCTTTTCTTCCTTCGTATCGAAGGTCGAACTCAGATAGCTCGAGAGACCACCAGAGCATTCTCCCTGCCATATCTGGCCGACTGAGGAGCTGTCTGATAGGCTGCTCCGTCCTTACCACGATTGTGTGGGCCAGGAAGTAATGACGTAATCTTCTGGCTGCAGATACGAGGGCCAAGGCGACCTTTTCAATCTATTGGTATCTGAGCTCGGGACCCTGAAGAGCTCTGCTCGTGAAATAAATCGGTTTCTGTCCGTCGGGGGTCTCCCGTATGAGGACAGCACTCACCGCTTCGCCGGTGACGGCCAGGTACAAGAAAAGTGTTTCCCCGTTATCTGGCCGGGACAAGACCGGGGGTTGTGACAAGACTTGTTTTAGATGAAGGAGGGTTTGTTCGCATTCTTCACTCCATTCAAAGGTCGCCTTCTGTCGGAGAAGCTTGAAAAAGGGGAGTGCGTACTGAGCAGATTTGGCGACAAAATGGGAGAGAGCAGTCAGCATTCCGTTAAGTGACTGGATCGACTTCTTCGAGTTCGGGGTAGGGATTTCGGAGAATGCCCTACATTTGTCGAGGTTCGCCTCGATTCCCCTCTCCGTGAGGTAGAAGCCGAGGAACTTCCCTGTGCGAACACCGAAGGTGCATTTGTCGGGGTTGAACATCATGCGACATTTCCTCGCCGTGTCGAACATTTTCTTGAGATGAGCAGCATGGTCGACTTCTTCTGCAGATTTGACGATCATGTCGTCCATATAGACCTCGAGCACGTCGCCGATATCTGCCCGGAAGACCTTGTTCATCATCCGTTGGTAGGTGGCGCCAGCATTTTTTAAGCCGAAGGGCATTACGTTATAGTAGTAATTGCCCGACTCGGTCATGAAAGCGGTATGCTGCTTGTCGGCCTCGTCCATGGGGATTTGGTTGTACCCCGAGTAGGCATCCATGAAGGATAGTAATTTGAATCCTGCAGAGTTATCGACTAGCTGGTCGATGTTAGGTAAGGGATAAGAGTCTTTTGGGCATGCCCGGTTAAGATCCGTGTAGTCAACGCACATCCTTCATTTTCCATTATTTTTCTTAACGAGTACAACATTTGAGAGCCAAGTCGTGTACTTGGCCTCGGAAATAAAGTTTGCCTCTAGGAGGTCTTTTACAGCTTTTTCAGCAGCCTCCATTTTTTCTGGAGACTGCCTACGCCTACGTTGAGCTACAACCCTAGCGGCCGGATCTATAGTCAGCTGATGACAAGCTACTTCAGGGTCCAGTCCGGGCATCTCTGCAGCACTCCAGGTGAACAAATCTGCATTTTCTCGGAGGCATGCCTTCAGTTGCCTCTTCGCCAGGTCGGGGAGTCCATAGCCAATCTTCACACTTCGATCTGGGTTGTCGCCGAGAGGAACCAACTCAAAATCTCCGTCTGGGACGGGGCGCGTTGGGTGGAGAGGCTGCCCATTGATTTCAACTGGGAGGTCCTCGCCTGCAGCTTCTTCCTGCTCCCCGGGAAACCTGCTGTCAAGGTCGACTGCGCTGACAGGCGGGAGTGGAACCTGCGCAACGTCTGGAGATGCCCCAGCCTGAGTCTTAGGTTTGACGCCGCCGACGACACTCAGACCCTTGATTGCTGCGTCGAAACATCTTTTGCCTGCCTTGATGTCCCCATGGAGAGTGACCACACGTCCACGCTTTGTGTAGTACTTCATCTTTAGGTGGACCGTTGATGGTACGACGGTCAGTTCCGCCAACGTGGTCCTTCCCATGATGCAGTTGTAGAGGGACGGACAGTCTACCACCAAGAAACGCATCTTCACCTGTCAGGCAGTTTCCTCAATCCCGAAGGTGACCATCAACTCCACGAAGCCCCATGGTCTGGTGGCCGCGCCATTGAAGCCTTGTAGGTCTGACCCTACATACGGGGACAAGTGTCTCTTGGTCAGCTGGAGGGTCTTGAAGAGGTGGACGTACATGATATCCACCGAGCTCCCCTGGTCAACCAAAATTCTGTGGACATCAAAATTGGCCATCTGTGCCCGGATTAGGAGGGGGATGTTGGCGTTAGGTGCCCCGCCGGGAAGTTCCTCGAGGTAGAAGGTAATCGGAGTTGATCTTCCATTAACCCTCTCGAGGGTAGGGGCTAGAGGAGTTGTTGCTTTCAGTTCGTCGAATTTCCTCTTTATTGACCCTACGGTCAAACGGTCGGGGGCTCCGCCAGATATGACCAGGGCTTGGGGGAAAGACTCCCAGGTACTGCGGGCACTTATCGGCTCTTCTGCTGGGAAGCTCTTCCACATGTTTCGGACAGCTTCAGGGTTGTCGAGTTCTCCCGAGAAGCCAAAGTCTTCAGGCCACGTAATGCTCAACGCGACTTGCAGCGATTCGTTGTTGGGAGAAGGAGTTGACTCCTCGACATTTTGGGCCTCCTGGCCGCTGGGGCCGGGGGCCTCTTGCTGCTTGGCGTACTTCTTCAGGTACCCCTCTTTAATCAGCGTTTCGACTGCGTCCTTAAGGTGGACGCAATCTTCAATAACGTGCCCGTGACTGCGATGGAACCGGCAGTACTTGGACTTGTCAGCATTTGGTTTGGGAGCCGTCGGTTTCGGGAAACAGATTCCCCCTTTGACGAACTCCGAATTGGTACAGTCGCTAAAAATGTGCGCGCGGGACGCGTTTAGCGGTGTGTAGTCTTTGAAAAGGCCAGACGGTCCCCGTGATTTGCGGGGCTCTTTGGTCCAGGCTTCTTTTTTTCTTTCCACACCTCACCTAGGTGGAGGGGAGTCTTCTCTTCTCCTGTCTCCACGTTGCCTGGGTGGAGGGGAGTCTTCTTCCTTGTTGCCGCGGGGGCCTTCTCTGCGCCTCAAATCGAGGGCAATTTGTGCGGCTTTAGCTTCCTCGAACTCAATATGCGACTGAGCCCTCTCGAGGAGGCCTTCAAAGCTGCGGGGACGGTGTAGTTCGACGGATTCTGCGAACTTGGATCCTAGTCGCAAACCCTTGATGATGAGATACATTTTGATGTGATCGGTCACGTGGATTTCGACCGCTTCTTTGTTGAACCTCTCGATGTAGCTCCGGAGAGGTTCATCCTTCCCCTGAAAGATGGCTTCCAGGGAGGCTATCGTCTTCGGATGTCGACGAGAAGCCGTAAAATGTTTTCTGAAGCGCTCCCTCAGGACCTTCCACGACGTGATTGATTCAGATGCTAGGTTTTTGTACTACGCCATGGCCCCTTTCCGAAGAGTCGTAGGGAATAATCGAAATTTGATAGCACCAGAGACATTCCTGAAATCGAGCAGAGCTTCAAAACTATCGACATGGTCATCAGGATCAGATGTCCCATCATATGTCCCCAAGGATGGGGGCCTCTCCAGGCCCTTAGGAATAGGGGCGTCCATGATGTGTTTGGCCAGAGGGGTCCGGTAATCGTCATCCTCGCTGGCTCCCAGAGACACAGAGGGGGAGTGTTGTCCATGACCGTAGCGACGCCTCGGGGAGTGGTCCTTTGGGCGGCCTCTGGGCTCCTCGGCGTCCGGCCTGCTCCTTTTATTTTTCGAGGAGCGAACTGGCCCCTTTGGTGGCGGGGAGCGGTGGCGTTTCTGAGTATGTTCTGGCTGAGTACGCTCTAAGCGTGGCCTGCGACCCCTAGGAACTGGGGAGGGGCTGCGAGATGCCTCTGGGGACTGCGAATGTCTTGGAAATGGTGGTGGTCGGTGCCTTCGAGGGGAAGTCCGACCACGAACTTTCTCCAGCGCCTCGATCAGAATGTTCTGGTTGAAGATCATCTGGTTGGTCTGATTGACCAAAGCAAATAGGGCAGCTGTGCTTGGGTCCGCATTTGGCGGCGGGTCCACGGGCTGGAAAACGGGCTGGATGACTGTTTCATGTCCGTCTTGGTGAGCTGTCTCGTACTCCACTTCCTCGGAAAATGGTGAGGCGGTGAGTCCGTCTCTGATGTCGTTCTCCACGACAGGTTGGGCAGCGTTGTTGTCGACGCGGTTGCCAGTGCTGAGCTGCGCGATAACGTTGTCTAGAGCTTGATTCGCCGACGGGTTGGCCATGATGGTTGTTGAATGGAGAAAGCTTTGGTTTATCGAGCAGAAAAATGGGGAAGCTTATAAATTCCCACAGACGGCACCACTGATCGTACCTGGATCAGACAGTTGATAGTGGCCAACAGCGTCTGGAATGGCAGCTCCGATGATGGTGAGAGACGGCGGGGGGGTGTACCTGCAAGGTACTCCGACGCTCAAGTGAGAGAGTGTGCAGAGTAACAGAAAATACATAAAGTGTAGAGTGGCAAGAAGAATGTGTCTCACCTAACCCTCTCAACTGAGAGGGTATTTATAGAGAGCCCCCAGCGCGGGGCCAACGATTACCTGCAGTGGGCTGGATCAACTAGGCCCACTCCAAGCAACTGCTAAGGCTTACGTGTAGTAGTGAAGACCAGCACGTGGTCTTCGCCCTAGAGTAACTGCTCCTAGATTTCCGGAAGTAGGGCAGACCGAATCCTTCGGACGTGGGAGGTTACTTGGAACGTGTCCACGTGGTATGAACCGTTGGGTACTCCTCGTGGGGAGGAGTCTTCTGTGTCGAGGAGATATGAATCCCGCAGAATGGACATGGCCTCGTGGGGAGGAGCCTTCTGTGTCGAGGATATATCAAGCCCGTAGAATGGACATGGCCTCGCGGGGAGGGATTATGTCCGTCGAGGAGTGATGTGTAGCATTCTCGCGGGGAGAAGCTGATCTGTCGGGGAGGTACATCTCAGCAGGGTGTGATATCCTCATTTCCTATTGTCCCCAGTGCCCGACACTGCCTAAGTGCCCGACAAAACTGTGGCTTGCACGTGGCAGTCACGTGTCTTGCAGAAGGGCCTTATTGGGCCTCCCCAGGCTGTATGGGTTGGGCCTGCTCGCCTGTTGGATAGCCTCGGCCCAGTCCAGAACAATATATATATATATATATATATATATATATATATATATATATATATATATATAAGGGAAATCAGTTAAGTCTAAAATTATATTATATTTAGTTTCTTAATCTGTGTTCTTAAATTTCTATACAAATATTTGTATGATGGTTTTTCAATCAATATAAATACAAAATAGTAAAAATAGTTTTGTGGATATTACGAAACTTAATTTGTGTATCACTTGAATCAAATGAGTGATCACTATTATTCTTGGGAAAAAGTTCATATGTATTTGAGTAAAAAAGAATTTTTTTTTTTTTTTTTTTTTAAATAAGCAGTTGAACCATCGGTTTGCAAAAACCATTGGTTTTCCCGGTTCGCACCGGTTCGAAGACATGGGCGATCGAACAAGCGAACCTGGCCGGTTACCTGGCCGGTTCCCGGTTCAACTGGATGAAATGCAAGTTAATAAGAGAGAGAAATTAATAGCGACATTAATAAATAAGTTTAATCATAATTTTTTACTGATCAAAGGGTTGTTGTTTGTTCCTCTCGTCTCTAATTTTAAAATCTCTCTCACTTGATATGCCGCATATATATATATATATATATATATATATATATATATATATATATATATATATATATATATATATCATTATGCTTTCTCTAATTATACATCATTTTTTTATTAGGTGAGGTAAAAGCGTTGTTATGAAATGTATTATTTGTAGTAGTGACATTGACATTTCTAATGTTCTTCTCTTTCCATTAAGTGATATCATAGACATGGTTAGTCTCATTGGGGAGTGTTGCACCCCAAAATTTGCTCTCCTTACTTTATTACTAACTGGCTTATGTTGCATTGCATTTTGCATGGGGTCAAGGTGCCTGAGGCAGTTCTTCAGAGGGTCAAGCAAGAGTCCTGGTATTGTCCAAGAGAGCTCAGGTGGATCATCCTTTCCTAACCAGTGCATAGATTAGGGTTTTGAGATTCTTGGGTTTATTGCTTCAGTGGGCAAGCTCCTTGGGTTTTTATCATCATCAAATGGCATATCTTGTCTTTGTTGGAGAGGATACACATCATATTCAGAGGAATTTGGATTTGGAGACTGTGTTATTTCCTCCTAGACTGAGGATACCACAACTAGGGTTTGTTATAAAGTCAGTTTATTTCTGATATTTTGGGCAAGACTTGATTCCATGGCACTCCTTGGGTCCCTAAGTACCTAGGAATGAGAGGTTGTCCATCAGTTTGGTTCAGGAGAAGTTCAATTGGCCAATGGATTGAAAATCGGTTGAATTGGGTAAAAGTCAACAGTGAAAGGAGAAAAGTCAACTGTGAAATTTTGAGGTTCTCTTCAGGGATTTTAAGACCTCATATCCTCATATGGTCTCCAGGGGTCAATTTTCATACATATTTGTCAGGAATCAGGAGTTGGTGCAAAGTTTCTAAATTTGGAAGGTGACCTATAATGAAAAGTTTCCTTTTTGGGCAAGTTCCTGCACTGCATTCAACTTGACTTTTCATCAGTAAGAAAGCTTCAAATGAATTTTTCTCCAACATGAAAGTTGAAGATCTTTTTCTCCTCTTTCCAAAAAGTACTAGTAGATCTCCATATCATTTGTGAAACTCCAGTTATGATCAAAAGAAGGCAAAGTGGTTTTTAGGGTTTCTCATGATCCCATTTTCACAACTTTGGGCATAATGACCTATAATCAATTCCATTGCTTCATGCCATATTCCAATATTAAAAGACATTCCTTGAGGATTATTTTGGGCCCAAGAATGAAGCAATTCCATGGTTTATTCTTCATTTATTCTCCATTATTAAAAAAAAGCCAAGTCATCAAAAAACTCATGAATCATTTGTTTTCAAGGCCCAAGTTCCATAGGGGTGTAATTATCAATCCAAATGCTAGTGATCCATCATGGAATTTTTAAGTGAACATGCATGAAGAGAGGTATATTCCACATAATGCAAAATTCCAAAATAATTCAAAAATCACTAAACAAGTAATTACCCAAGCCCAATTCATATTCAGAGGCAAACCCTAGTCTTTATAAACCCATCCATGCACTGGTTAGGGTTAGACACACGTGATTTTGGAGAGGAATCCAAGCTTGAACCCTAAAGCTCTTTTTCATCAAAACTCACGATCCACAAGGTCTTTGCCAAAAGTACTTCCACAAACCTTCTCCTGGTGATCTCTGGAACAGAACCCAACCACCATTTGCAACCAAAGGCAAGGATTGGAGTTGCACCATCTCAGGTGGAGAGGTTTTTTCGTGCTCTTAAAACTCTAATTTTTTATATGAATATTGTCGTGTGATGTCTGCTGATCATCCTAATATAATTGGTTTTAATTTTGGACGTGTGTATGGCTTGTTATGTATATTTGAAGTTTTATGCCCTAACTTTGTGTCTTTCGTTTTGGATTATTCATTGGTTGTTTGCAAATTTGGATCCCATATTTGAACTCCTTGCATTTTTTTGGGTGGAATAGTGTATTCGTACGTATTTTCTGGGCAACTTTTAAGTGCAGGTGGTGGGGAAGTCGACCGGAACCCTAGTTCCGGCGACTGGTGTGGCAGCCGGCAGGTGAGCGATGTGAACGGAGAAGACGAAATCTCGTCCGTTGGTGAGCTTGATCGTACGTTCCTTGTATTGCCACGTCTCGTTTTTTTATTTTATTTTTCTGAGTTTTAATTAACAATTATGTGTGTGCCATGACACGGTAATTATCTTGGACTACCAAACTCAACCCCTCATCATGATGACTGTGAACTATTGACTCAATCATGTGGTCATCATCCCGCCAGCGCATTAAAAACGTCACGTGCCGTGCACATGGCATTCCACGGTAAACCCGTTTTTATTTTTTTTCTTATTTTTCTGATGAGTTAATGGGCGGGCTTCGCTACCCATACCCCCCATCTCCAGCCCACTCCAATTCCCACATGATTTCCTTACTAACGCACCCCCCATACTATTTTCTATTTTTATTTTATTTAATTTAACATTTTCATTCTTAATTATTTAAAAATAGTAAATTGCATTTAAAAATTCCTATAAAATTCATTTATCATTTTTGTTATTTTTATAAAATTTTCACTAATTTTATTTTTATTTTTATTTTATTTTCATCATCCTAATTAATTATTTTCTTAATTTCCTTTTGCATTACACATCTCATGCATACTTAAATTTCTTTATTTTATTTCTCTGCCTCTGTAAAACATTTTTGATCCGTTCCTTTTGCATTCATTCATTAACATTCTAAAGTGCATAAAAATATTTTCCTTTCATTTTTAAATTTATTTCATATTGCATTTAGGTCCTTCCTTTTGGTACACTGAGCCCTAATTCCCACCTGAACTCTGCCTAATTATTTGAATGACTAATATCTTGATTTTTTGCAGGGATTTTTGATATTTTGTTTGCCTCTGGTTGAGGAACCTTAATGTTTAATTTGGGAATTTTAGGAGTCATTTTTCTAATTATCTGATTTGTTTTCACTTGAGATTTTCTTGCAGGCGCATCTTTGACCTTGTATGATTATGTGGTTGAAAAGGCACTTGTGCCATTTGCTTTGGGGCTGTTTCTTTGTTTCTTTGATTCATGTTTGGATGATAATCATTGTTATTTGCCATTGTTTAATTTTCATTCACCCCATCTCTCTTACTTATGTCTATTCTGTACTAATCTTTTATGCAGGGTCTAAGGTAAGTTCTTTAAGGGTATGGATAAGTATCCATGGTCACCCTTACTTTTTCCTTCCCTCATCTTCTTCCTTTAGGATTTAGGTTGAACCTCACTAACCGTAGGTCACCCATGCATGATAACTTTAGGATTCATAGTCCCCCTTAGAGTTACCCTTGTGTCTTTTCTCTTCTCATCTCAAATTTCTTTAAAACACTTAATAACAATAAGGTGTATTGCGCACGAGCCTTAAGTATGGGGAATGAGAAATGAGGGGCTTCCTCTCATCTTTCTAGGGTGCTTAGCGAGCGTCCTGTCTTGGGACGATGCGTTAAGTATTCGCCTCTGTGCCCTAGACTTTGGTGCAATGCAACTTAGGAACTAACTTAAGCCACTTCTGTCCTAAAAAACACAAACCAACTTCAAACTTTTTTGTCCTTCGGGATCTTCAACTTAAAGGATATTTTCAAAAAGGGCACGTTACCTTCCGTCTGAGTCGCAAACAGGCATCGACCCTAACTGCCGGACGCGAACTTAACGTCGCTCATAAAAAAAAAAGAACTTGGTCCGAACTACGTTGACTCTGAATTCCCCATTGCACAAGGGGGGTACGTAGGCCTAGGACGTTGACGTCCTACCGAGTCGGTCTTTGTCTTTCCCTCTCCGTTTTAGTACAGCCCTAGATGATAGTATAACTTACCCTTAGAATAGACAACAAGCGTGGATCCCATCGAGTACGATGGACGCGTGGGGTACTAGCACCTTCCCCTCGCGTAACCGACTCCCGAACCCAGGCTATGGTTGCGATGACCATTCCTTTCCCCCTTCCTAAGGTTTATGCGGTGTTCCCTTTCCCTCTCTTGGGATAAATTTACACGGCTGGCGACTCTGTTTTTCCGCGCCACTCTCGCGTTTGTACCTGGATGAAAATCCTGGGAGCGACAGCTGGCGACTCTGCTGGGGACCTGGTTGACCTATGCTGGTCCATCCCTAAGCGAGTCAATCCTAGCACTTGCTTGTTCTCTTTGGGTGTTTTGTTTTGATTTGCTTTATGTGTTGTACTTTATTCTTATTTTTTATTTTTACCGCATTGTCTGCATTTCATTTTTTATTACTGTCATGCTGCTGTGCTGTGCTGGCTGTCTTTGTTTTGCAGGTTGGGTGGGTATGAGAGATAAGCCCAATACCAAGGCTTGAGAATACCCTAGGACTAGAGTGGAAAGTAGTGGGACCTACGTGCCCGCTTGGTACGTTTGTGTGTTCACGAAATTCACAACCAGATGAGGCTATCTTGGGATGCATTCTAACGTGTGTGTCTTGCGCATGTTGGGGTGTTGATCTAGAGAGCTGTCGACTCTGGTGACCGATCATTGAGGACCTTAGTGGAAACATCCCTCTTTAGTGATGACAGTGGCATACCACATCCTGTGGCAAACCCATTCGCACCCGAGGGCCCGCTTTGGAACTCGCATAGGATGGCCCCTACGTTTTGAAGAGAATCAGTGGAGGCACTCCTCGATTGACTTTAGTACTGTACCCCGAGGGATGAATGTACTATTGTTTCTCGACCTCAGTGCCAAAGCTGAGGACCTTCCGCTTTGGAGAATCTGTTGAGGCCTCCTCGATTGATGATGATGCCAAACCAGAAATGGTGAACGTATCATCATTTCTCGACCTGAGAGCCTGGGATACTGAACATCCTAGTACCCACATGTGAGAAGGGATGGGCGTTTGCAGGTAACCGAGACTTTCAACCTACCCGGTTTTCTGGATTTCTCATCAATGTCTGATTATTTGGGTTCCTCGGTGATTCAGAGTTATGGTTTTCTGGTTTCTCGTTCAGCTAACAGCACAGCACATCCAGCAGTGTGCCTTGACCCCATGTTTGCATGAGCATATCATTTTTCTTGCATTCTGACATGTTTGACATTTTTCAGGGCTTGCATCTTACTCTTGATTCCGGTTTTCTGAGGTTACTTCAGTATGGATGTTCAGAGAAAGAAGACTGTTGCCTATTCGTTCCCAGAACCGACTTTGACACTGATTCATAAGCTGATTAATATGGCTGGTTCCGGAGTTCGTACAAAGTTCAGTGGAAGGTATGGAAGACTTCTGAAATTTGTCTATAATATCTCCCAGTATGAGAAGGATGCCATTCACACACTCCTTCAATTTTACGATCCGTCTCTGCGTTGCTTCACCTTCCCGGACTACATCCTGGCCCCAACGTTGGAGGAGTTCTCATTTATTTTGGGAATTCCTATCAGTCATGATATAGTTTTCTTTTCTGAAGAACACCCCGGGGTGAAAGATATGGCTGTTGCTCTTCATATTGATGAATCCGTTCTTAACAGTAACATTGCAGAAAAACAAGGAGTTAAGGGTTTCTTGTTGAAGTTCTTGTTTGATCAGGCTTGCATACATGTCAAAGAGAAGAACTGGACTGCTTTCCAAGCTATCCTAGCTATGTGCATCTATGGGATTGTCCTGTTTCCGAATATTCCTGATCTGGTGGATATGCATGCCGTCAGAATCTTTATTTCGAAGAATCCTATACCTACCCTGCTAGGTGATGTGTACCATTCAGTTCACTATAAGAATGAGAATAGGCATGGGAAAACTGTGAGTTGCTGTGCGCCGCTCTTAGCTACTTGGTTTCTGAGTCGTCTCCCTGAATCTGGCGCTTTCGTTGATACGAAAGATTCTCTGAAGTGGTCTAAGAGGGTTATGGGCTTGACTGCTGACAACATTACTTGGATTAATTATGACTTGCTAGGAATGGAGATTATTTGCAAATGCGGAGAATTCCCTAATGTTCCCTTGATAGGGAGGAGAGGTGGAATTAACTATAATCCCTCCCTAGCTATCAGACAGTTTGGCTATCCTTTGAAGAATCCACCCGAAGAGCGAGATGTCCGAGAGTCCTTATTCTTCAATGGTATTAAGGATCAGGAGATGGTGAGGAAAATTGTGAATGCTTGGAGACAGGTGACCAAGAAGGGTAAAACTTCGTTCGGAAAATGTAATAACCGGGATTTTTCTCCCTATAAAGAGTGGATCAAGAAGAGAGTAGAAGAGGAGCTTCTTCCATTCCCGGTGGAACCACCTTTGTATCCTTTGGTGATCGAGCCTCCTACCGCAGTTGAGTTGGAGAAGTATAACAAATTATGGGCTGAAAAGGAAAGGTTGCGGGAAGAAAATAGTGAGCTAAAGAGAGAAATTTATTAGTGGAAGCACGAGCGGGGTGAAGCTGTTCATATCGCCAAGTTGAAGACAGAGCTCCTTGCTAAAGCAGAAAAAGAGCTTGCTGACATGGTCGCATCCAGAGAAAGAATGAAACAGGCTTTGGATGGTATCAGTAACGTTCTCAGGTCCAAGGAGGAGGAATTAGGCAAGGCTTTGTTGAAGATTCACAGGTTTAATGATCACCAAGAAACTGCCATGGCTGAGAATAAGAGAAAGGAAGACGACTACATAGCTAAGATTGATCAGTTGAAGTCGACGCTCAAGAAGAAAGACGCCGAGATCTTATCAGGGATATTCAAGAGACAAGTAGTCGAAGGTCGACTCAATGAAGCCATAGCCTCCATGGAAGAACTGAAAGTCCAAGCTAAGGTGAAGAAACCTAGACATGCGGGTCCTAGCATGGATGGTGTTTCTGGAGAAGACGCTTGGGAGTTACATTGCCGATACTTGGATGGGATCATACACAGGAGAGACCTTCTCATTCAAGGGCTAATTCAGAGGCCGAAGCATCCCGATACCAGAAAGTTGTTCAAGGAGATTCAAGACTGGTGCAGAAAGCATAGTGGATGGGGAGGATTGACACTTGTAAACTTTGATGACATGCCTTAGTTTTCTGTTTTCTTTCATTGTATGTGGATCACCACCAGGCTTGTTGGTTGGGACACACGGTTTTTATATTCAGACTTGTTATCTCGAATTTGTGATTATTGACATTTGGCTTTTCTCTGGTTTTCTTTATATATGAGCAGAAGTTCCATTATATCTTGTTATTAAACCGGAATCAAGGGGTGGATCGCCCTGTGAATTTTCGAACACGTCCATTTGCATTTGCATATTCATAATCATTTTGCATAATCATTTTGCATGACAGGTGTTTATCTCCGGTATTCTTATCTTGTTCTCATCTCAGAATTGCAGATCAGCGTATTCACCGGTATCCTACTAAGCAGAATCGGAAGAGACTCATGGATCAGCTACAGAATGAGATCATTGAGACGCGGACTCGCATGAACCAATTCATGGAATTAATGCAAGGGGTTGCTCAGGGACAAGAACAGTTGAGAACTCTCGTTCAGCCACTGATTGCGAGGGTTGATAATGATGGTGTCCTTCATGGAGGACTTCAGACTGGTGTTACGGATAATGGTCAGAATGGTCCTACTGGCGGAGGTGTTCCTGTTTCTAGTGTTGTGATTCCTCCGGGCGGAGCTGAAAATGTTGGGGGAGGTGGTACTGGTGCTGGCGCAGTTCAGGGTCGTCAGTATGATGATGGTCAGGATGATGTATTTTCTTTGCCAGGTGGGGATGCTGGTCCCCAGACTGATCAGGATCAGAGGATCCGGCTGATTGAGGAACAGCTGAGGGGTGTTGTGAATCAGGATTCTGTGGGAATGGATCTAGAGGATTTGGGGCTGGTTCCAGGCGTTGTTATTCCGCACAAGTTTCAGACTCCCACTTTCGAGAAGTATAATGGTATGACTTGTCCGAGGACCCATGTGAGGGCGTATGCAAGCAAGATGGCTGCATATGCGAAGAATGAAAAGCTGATGATGCATTGCTTCCAGGATAGCCTATCTGGGGCATCCCTGGAGTGGTACATGCAACTGGAAAGGAAGGATGTGCGTAGTTGGAGAGATCTGGCAGGGGCATTTATCAGACATTACCAATATAACACTGATATGGCTCCTAACAGAACACAATTGCAGAATCTGTCGCAGAAGAACAATGAGAGTTTCAAGGAGTACGCCCAGAGGTGGCGTGAACTGGCAGCGAGGGTTCAGCCTCCCATGTTGGAACGCGAAATGATAACTATGTTTATGGCCACATTGCAGGGTCATTACTATGAAAATCTGGTGTGGCTCCCGGGATTTTCATCCAAGTACAAACGCGAAAGTGGCACCGAAACAGAGTCGCCAGCAATGTGTATTTATCCCATGAAAGGGAAAGGAAACACCGCATAAACCTGAAGGGAAGGAAAAGAGCATGGTCTTGCGACCAAGAGAAATGGGTTCGGGAGTCGGTTACGCGCGAGGAAGGTATTAGCACCCCCACGCGTCCATCGTACCCGATGGGATCCACGCTTGCTTGTCTCGATCAAAGGGTGTCGTCAACTGGAGCGCCACTGCTACTGGAAAGGGAAAGGAACTGGAAAAAGGAAAAGGAAAAGAGAGAGAAAAAGAAACGAATGTAGGGAAAATAAAAGGAGTGCTCGAATGGGCCCTACCCCACTGCCTACGTATCTCATCGGGAGCATGAGAATCAGAGCGACGTAGTTCCCCTCAACGAGGGTCGCTTTGTTTGTGTTTTTTTTTGGAACGAATAACGTTCTAGCTCAGGTGTTGCAGGCTCGCTGGTCCGAGTGCGTTACCATCTTGCAAGAGAACGAGTAGGAGCGCGTTCATACATCGAGAGTGACTGAGATGAGAAAAGAATTCCAGAAGGAAAGACGTTATTATTTGTTTTTGTCTTTTAAGAAAGAAGTGTTTTGGTTGTTTTATGTTTTGTAACGCACATTGTATTTAAGTCCCTCATGTAAGATCGAATGCCTCGCAAAACGACCCGAGATGGGACGCACACTAAACATTCCAAGAAAATGAGAGAAGATCCCTCACTATCTTATTCTTGCATGAAAGGCCTAAATACAATGTTTGTTTTGCCTTTATTAAGTATTTTTTACTTTTGCTTGAAGATGAGAAAAGAAAGCGCAAAGGAAACTCTAAAGGGAGACTAAGGGTCCTAACGTCATCATGCATGGAGGTCCTATGGTTAGTGAGGTTTGAAAGAGGAAGCCTAACTAAAACCTAATGCTAATCCTACTCCAAGCTTAATCGGAAATTAAGTTGGACTAGGTAGCTCTAAAGGGAAAGGAATCCAAGACTTAAACAAGTCTTGAGATTCAAAGGAAGAGAAAGAGTGAAAGATATGAAGAAGAAGGAGAAAGATAAGATGAGAAACAAGATGGGGCAGCAAGCACATCATAATCATCATATCCAAATCATAACATAGAACATACTTCAAAGATCATACAAGCACATATCAAGTATACAAGTGAAAGCACACAAGAAAGGATGCAGGTAAACTTGCACAAGATTCACAATTTCACACACTAAGGTTTCATACAAAGATGACATGAAAAAAAATAAGATGAAAGTGAAACCAAGTCAGAATTCAATTCATATCATAATCATCTAATCCAAACATGCAAGAATGTTTCACATTATGATGCATTATGAGCCAAAGAAACCACAAAACCAATGATGATGATATGCATCATACAAATCAAACCATGATGATTAAGTGAGATGAAAACCAAGTAATGACCTCAAGGGGCAGTAGCATATGTATCAACATCATACCAAAATCAAACTCAAGTAATACAAGATGAATCACTAAGCAACACATTCAAAACATGCATCAAAGTTAATCAAAACATCCACTTATCATTCATGCAAGCAAACCAAAGGACATGTGAAGCAAAGAGTGAGAACATGTCACATAAAGCACCTTAAACCAAGAGGGTCAGAACCTATAGCATGTCATACAAGTCAAACAAAAGGCCTCATGCATTGGTTGTTTCATACAAAGGAGCATTGCACAAGACTAGGTCAAACATACCACAAAATTCAAGTCAAAACAACACCAACTTAGAAAATCAAGATCAAATTGGAAAATGAATCAATGAAGATGATTCCAAAGCCATAAACAAGCTCAAACAGAATAGGATCACACCATATAATCACTTCAAGCATCAATCAATCACAAGTAAACAAATGTACTCAAACTAGTTCAAGTGTCTAAACATGCCTCATTCAAACTCAAACCACAAGTGAAAATCAACAAAAAAAAAAAGAAAAGTGGCCCAATAAATTCCCAAAAAATAATCAAAGGCAATTTTAAACATCCAATTAACATTTTCAAAAAGCTTGGAACAGAAATAGCTCAAGAACATGTTCAAAGAAGCTTCACAAGGCAAGGTATGCACATAACCGAACAAAGATCGAGGGTCCATAAAAGTTGAATGACAAGTCACATAAACTAACTCAAACCATCATTAAACTAGGATCAAAACAACCTCATATCAATGTCTAAGAGTGGCCAAGAGATTGGACTTAAAATGTGAACAAAAGTCACAAAAGTTCCTAACCCTTGAGAAAGGGTATCATTGGAAACACATCCTCAAATTAAAACAAAATAAAATATTGAAAAGAAATTAAAAATAAAATAAAATTCATGAAAAAATAAATAAGACAATAAGGAACAAACATGATTTTTTTTGGAATTTTTTAATAAAATTAAGTATTTTTAATAATTAAAAATAAAACGAAAATCAAAAGGAAAATAAAAATAAGTGAATAAAAGTGAAGAAATAAAAGAGGGGTGCAGAAGTAATGGAAATGAGAAGGCCACGAAATGGGCCAGCACCATGGGGGTGCGAACGGAAATTTCATGAGGCCCATGCAAATAGCACCATGTGATCAGAAATTTTTTAAACAAGAAAAGAAATAAAATAAAACAAGATAAATGGAAAAAGAAAAAACTGAATGTGTTTCATCTATGTGAACATGACCATCAATTGGTCAAGCTTCATTAAAGCTATATAAGACAAAATCACAAATAAAAGAATAAAATAAAAAACCATGCGCCAAAGATGATACGCCACCTCATCATCTTCTCCAAAACCATGCAAAGGAAACACGTGAACAGTACCAGCGCCTGGAATAAAGGGCTCCGCCGGCCACCGCCGGCGGCGGTTGGCCCGGCCTGAAAAAAATAAATAAAACGATGACACCCCCCCCCCCCTCAGTTTTTCGCGTAGATCTCAAAAATGGCCTTGGTTTTCTCTTAAACTTCCTCTAAACCCATGAAAAATCAGTTTAAAGAAATGAAACACATGACACCACATCACCAAATCAAGACAACCGATATACAAACTTGTAGTACACTTCATGGAGGTTTCAAATATGCAGTTAGATTACAAAAATACTCAATAAAAATCAGGGAATCCAAGCATTAAAGTAAGTACACAAAAATGAAATTTCAAGTTTCACACACAAACAAGCTCTAAACCAATGCCTACATAGTGTAGGACTTCAGATGCAAATGAATGATCCTAAACATGGCCTAAAATGGAAGAAACGAGTTCATGAAAAATACCTAACGGAGTGGCTCCGTTGGCTCTTGAAAGCTTGCAAAGAATGGAAGAAAGAAGCTCCTGCACTCTTTAAGACACCACACAATGAAGATGCAACCCAGAAACGGCTAGAAAATGTGAAGAAAACTCAAATCCGAAAAATGGAAGTTTTAGAGAGAATGAGAATTTTTTGATCTGAACCTACCCACTGCAGCCTTGTCTGCACGTTTTAGGGTTTGCTGAGTTTAAATATCATGGATTGGAGTTGGTTTTGGGCCTAAGCAATGTGAAATGGTTCAGTTGAATTTTTGCCAAGAAAGAATGAGAAAAAAAAGTGGCACGGGTTGTACCAATGGAGGGGTGTAGTTGAGTGATTTTTTTGGAGTGGAAAATGAGTGTGAGCATAGTGGTTGTATTGGGTGTATGAGAGCACGTGAGAAGGAGAAAGAAATTAGAGTGTTTTAGTGTTTTTTCTTTTCCAAGTTTTGGCAAAAAAAGTGATATATGGTGTGCATGGCATTATGACTTTGTTTGGCTATATTTGGCAATGTATGGAATGTTGTTTTGAGTGATTTTGTATGTATGAGAAAGGGCATAAGGGGTTGCTACAAGAAGCAAAAGAAATGGTGCATGAAAATGTGCCATAACCATGCATGGACCTTATTCATAAAGCCTTCTTTGAATGGCTCTAACTTGAGGTGGAATAAACCATTTGATGAAAGCTTGGTGTCTAATGAAACTAGGAAGCAAGGTGAATGAATGCCATGTCCAACATAAATCATTTTGAAGCCTAAATCAATGAGAAAAATCAGGTTGAAGGTATGTGTACAAATCTGTCCAATAATAACTTAGAAAAATCTCTAAGTTTTCAAATTTACAACTTGGAACCTTGAACTTTAAGAAACCATATCTCTCTCAATGTTGATCCAAACGAGACATTCTTTTAATGGTTGGAAAGCTTGAAGAATGATCTAAAACTTTCATGTGAAAAAGATTTTGAAATGCGGCCTTTAACCATGTGAAAATTTGTCATGAACATGTATCTTCAAATCTACCAAAAAGGGACTTAGAAAAATTCTAAGTTTTTAAACTTGGCAAGATGAAAATAACTAACTTTGGAACACCATAACTCATCCAAGAACAACTCAAATGCCAAGATCCTTGTGCCCCTTTTGAAGGAAAAGCTTCAGTCTACCACTTTCATGTGGAGAAGATTTTGAAATAAGCCCTTGATCATGGTGAAAAATGGTTTTTAAAGTGTTTAAAAACTTACCAAAAATAGTAAGTTTCTAAAACCCTAAGTTTCCATTTTTGGCAACTTTTCCTCATTCTTGATTTTTGATGATTCTTCTTACATTACTTGACCAAATCTTGTTCATGGATCATGCTTGACTTGAAAATCAACATGTTGACCTCAAAAAGTCAGGAGTTGACTTTTTCACTACATAGTTGACTTTATTCCCCATTCTCCTGATTTTCAAACCTTTGATCAATTGAAACCTTCTGAAACAAATTGATGGGCAATCTTCCATCCTTAGGCACTTAGGGGCATGAGGAATACCATGGAATCAAGTCTTGCCCAAGAAATCAGAAATAAACTGATTTTAGGTCCAACCCTAGTTTTGGCACCCTCTGGTTAGGAGGAAAAAACACATCCTCCAAATCTTAATTCCTCTGAATATGTTGTGAATCCTCTCAAACAAGGTGAGATATATCCTTTGGAGGTGATAAAAACTCAAAGAGCTTGCACATTTGGGGGTCAGATCCCAACTTTTGACTGCCTTGTGTAGGAGATCATGCACTGTCCAATCTTCTTGGTGAACTCTCCTCTCCCTATGACTTGTGAGGGCAAATAGAGATGACACATGATGTAAGAGATCCTTGAAGCTTGTGAGAAACACTTGGTCTTCTTCTTTGGATGATCAACACCTTAGAGAATCACCTGATCACATGCCCTCATGCAGGACGCAATGCAAAATGCTTGATGTTTTTCTATTCTTGAATGCAATGCAATACAATGAAAGCTCATGCTAAATGATATTAAGAAAAGAGAGGGAAAATTTTGGGGTATTACAGCTGCCCCTATTCAATCACTGTAGACCTGAACGGATGATAGCGACTGCTGTCAGCCTTTCAAGGTATGGAGGGATTGAATACTGACAATAACCCAAAAATTTGCACTCCGCAAGGATGAAGAAAAGGGATAAACCCAACCAAACGAACTCTGCTCGCAGAAAACTCTGGTGAGAAGAAAACCACTGAAGAGATGCCTTTTACACAACGCCAGACGACTACTGGCCTGCCACACTACGGGTGGACTTTAACAATGTCTTTTGTACAACGCCAGACGACTACTGGCCTGCCACACTACGGGTGGACTTTAACAATGTCTTTTGTACAACGCCAGACGAATACTGGTCTGCCACACTACGGGTGGACTTTAACAATGTCTTTTGTACAACGCCAGACGACTACTGGCCTGCCACACTACGGGTGGACTGTCTTTTTGAATGGAGTCAGAAGACTACTGACCTGCCACACTACGGGTGGACTTTTGCCAAGCTACGGTTGGACTTTGCAGCTGAGATGCCACACTACAGGTGGACTTTTGCCAATCTACGGTTGGACTTGCTGATGATTTGCCACCCTTGGATGGTCTTTGGCCAATCTACAGTTGGACTTAGCTGCGGTTTTTTAAAAGGAGTCAGACGACTACTGACTTGCCACACTACGGGTGGACTTTTGCCAATCTACGGTTGGACTTTAAGAATTTGCCACCCTTGAATGGACCTTTTGCCAATCTACGGTTGGACTTTAAGAATTTGCCACCCTTGGATGGACCTTTTGCCAATCTACGGTTGGAATTTCCAATGATTTGCCACCCTTGGATAGACCTTTTGCCAATCTACGGTTGGACTTTACTGCTTTGCTTTGCCACCCTTGGATGGACCTTTTGCCAATCTACGGTTGACCTTACTTTGCCACCCTTGGATGGACCTTTTGCCAATCTACGGTTGGACTCTAAGAATTTGCCACCCTTGGATGGACCTTTTGCCAATCTACGGTTGGACTTTAAGAATTCCAAAACTGGACTACTCTCTGCATCCGTGTCAGACATCTCTGCAGACTCTGCTGAGGAACAATGATCAATGTTTTGACTCTAGAGACTCCTGAAAGGATGGTATCTCTGATGGAGAATGAATGAACAATCCGTCTGCTTCGAATTGTCAAGTTTGCCAAAAATAAATTGGACTTTGGGAATTGAGGGGAAATGATGATTCTGCCAGGAATTACTTCATCTGTTTGGGGATGAATTCTGGTCACAACAACTCCACTGGGGATGAGAATTTCTTTGCATGAAGTCTTGCTAGGGAAGAAAAGTCATTAAACTCTGCATGGGGATCTACCAAACCTGAGATCCTTTGCGGGGAGACTCAACCTGTTATCCGGCTGGGGAAAGCATGTACTAACACTCTGCTGAGGAAGAGACTCTGTTGATCTGATAAACCTCTTGCGGGGAGAAAAACTCAGCTGGGGAGTATTGTTGACAAGATTCAATGCTGAACTCTGTGGGATACCAATACCAGAGATACGATCTTGTTGGGAATCAAGGCTACTCTGTCGGGGATATACGAATCCTGGTCAGAACATCTCACTGCAACTTGATGGGAGAGAGTCCTTAGATCTACTGGGGAAACCCAAAGAAACTCCATAGTAACCTGCTAAGGAAATACGACTGTCAAGCTTAGGATAAGTAACACAATGCCCTATGCCAGGCGAAATTTCCGTTTGACGACTCCGTTGGGGATAATAAGTTTATAACAAACTCAGCTGGAGAAAACCGCCTTAAAGCGTCTCATGCTGGGGAATGCCTTTTGAAAGGATTTTACAGAAGACCAAATGTCCTCAAACTCTACTGGGGATAATAAAGCTGGGGGAAATTCAAGATGCCCCATGCTTGGGATGGTCAACAACTTGCTTCCTGCTCCATGATATAAGACTTACTTGAAGAAACATCATAAGAGGATTTTACAGAAGATCAAGCATCTTCAAACTCCTAACGACTTCACTGGGGACTAACCATCAACTTCGGTGTCTGCAAAATAACTCTACTGGGGATTCGGAACCATTATCGACACAGAAAAGCTTGTAACTGTTGGAAGTACTGAATGGGAGAATCAACGATACCCGGTTGAACTCAATTTACCGATATCGAGACGTCGTGAATGACCGTCGACCGAATGACGAACTCAAACAGTAAACATTGCGACAAAAGGGTGACAAGGGAACCCTTCCTTGAACATGATTGCCCCGGTCTCCTGTGTGGGAATGAGTGATTACCCGTCTTGTGCTTGAAATCATCTGAATTTTCAAGAATATGCACACGTGCCCCCGGATATGACTTCTGCAACTGAGAAAATCTAACGCTGAACCACCACTTATTGGGAGAAAGGTTCCAACACGTCTCTTGCTGGGAACATTATTAATGAAGCTGCTGAAGACGGGGACCACAAATGCCTTGGGTTGGAATGCCCCTTTGTTTCAAACCTTTTGGCTGATTGACTGCATATGCGCGAACAACAGTTTTTCTTTCATTTGCCCCAGACCAGCATGGTCTGCCAAAAGAAATTGTCTCAAGAGGATTTTACAGAAGACTAGACATCCAAAACGCCTCAATGTCTTCAAACTCTTGGAGAGATTCGTCAGATCTCTACGTAACTGCCCCAGACTGTATGGTCTACAGAAGAATCTTGAAGTAATTACCCCAATTTTCTGAACTCTGAAGAGATTCCTTGACGTGATCGGCTCAGATGAGGTACACCTTAAAGAGATGGTTCGACGTGATTGCCCCAGATCGACTACGTCTTAGCACAACTTGTTGGGAAAGACCTTAAAAATTCCTGAGGAAGTACCATTGGATGTGGCTGCCCTCTAGGAGTTTCCGGATTCTCAACTCGGCAGGATGAAGCTTCTGAACTGAATTTCCATATGGAAACTTCTTTTGATGTCAAACAAATGTATGCAAGCAGAAAATGTTTTAGTCCAAAAATGAAAATTCTAATGCAACACACATGTTAATCTTGAAGTCTTACTGCAAAGATGTCGCAAAGCTGTGAACGAACCACTGCTTAGGATACGACATTGACTTTTGAATGAAAGAAATGCAATGCACATGCAACACCAACAAAGATCTTTTAGCACAACTCATAGGAGTCAGGAACGCTGTCTCTCGGTAGTGTGTTTTTGAAATAACCCTGTTTCAATTAGGACTTTTGAGGGTTGTATCGTGGTCTGGTTCACGGTTTTGAAAAAAAAATAATTTTAAGGCTCAAAGTTTATGGGTGCCCACCCGCTCTTCGTGATGTTCTCCAGTCCTACATTCAGCTAATTTGACACAAGCTCTCATCTTTCAAAAGATTTTGATTTTTAAGGAATCCATGCATCTGATGGTTTGACACCTAATGAGGTTTTGGAGTAACAGTCACCCTTTTGTCTTTTGTTCGTAATCACACGACTTTGTTCTTGCTCGAGGATTTTCTTTCGTAATCCTTTTGTTTTTTTACTTTCTCATTCTTTTGCTTATCCCTAACTTTTGCCTGGACAGATTCTCTTGCATCTTTTGATTTTGAAGTCCAGCGGTTGCCCTAACTTTTGCCTAAGTTGCTTGTTTCCAAGTTTCAACTTAGCGGGCTTTTTTCTCTTTTTTTTTATTGTTCTTCTTTTTTCGGAACAAATCGTGCGACACTGGCTTATCTTGACTTTGTTAAAGGGTTATGTCTGCCTCACTCTTTGGTTGTTGATGGATAACCGTTGTGGTTTCACATCTCTTGACCTCTTGACGGTGGAACAGAAGGTAATGGGTCCTCAGATGTACATTCCTTTTGAAACTTGAACGCTCGGTCAAATTAACTAACGCCTACCCTGCCCCTGGGTTAAATGTGAGAGTTTTTTCATACGAAAAGAAACTCCTACTTCAAGGCTCAAAGGGGTTAACGAGGGTCTATCTCCCTTATCTCTCCAGTGTTTGGGGGGTTGAAACAATGCCTGTACATCCTCAACAGGGTTCTGTCCAAAAGCACACAATTAGAGATTTTTGCATTTTTGCCTCATCATCCTCCCTCATAGAGTTTAAACAAGAAAATTGGTATTGTAGTGCACATTAGCATTAAATGAGTAAACACAGATAAAATTAATCAAGAAAACATATCCATTGCATTAAAATCATCAAACCAAATACAAACATGCAAACAATGTCTGAACACACAAATAAATACTACATATGAAAATGCAGCAAAGAAACTAAATGGTTGTCCTTGTTGAGGAGGCTTGACTCCGTCTGGACTGGCTGCTTTTGATGATGTCTTTCCCTTTTTACGTGCTTGCCTGGGAAACTTTAGTTAACATACAAACCATCTGCAGTGAAGATAATGACCCCAACGTCAATCAGATCTTGCACTTTATGCCTGAACACCTTACAATCTTCAATGGCATGCCCCGGTGCCCCTGAGTGGTATCCGCACCTAGCATTCTTGTCATAACCTGGCGGGAGAGGACACGAGACCGGTGAAACTTCCCTTAACTGAATCAAAGAGTCTTGAAGCAAACAGTCGAGCAGCTGGCTGTGAGGAATAGTAATGGGATCAAATTTTCTCTCAGACCTTTTGGGTCTTTGATATCTCCTCTGGGAGCTAGTCTGCTGTTGATGCTGATTCGGGTACTCCTCTTTTCCCAGCACTTTTCTTTTCAAACTTGGCCTAAAATCGGGAACAAGTTGCTTATGTGGGGATTTTGAGACCAAAGACTGCAGGATATACCCTTGACTCGATGTCGCTTTAAGAGGTAATGCCGGGGAATTCATATTTCCTGCAGCAGTAGGAGTAGAATTACTCTGTATGCTTACGCCGCCCGGCGCAAAATTTATCTCCTTTGAATCAATCAGATCTTGGACCTCATTATGAAAGGCTTTACATTTCTCCACATTGTGCCCCGGCGCACTAGAGTGAAAATCGCGACGGGCACTTGCATCATAATTGAGTGGGAGCTTTCCACTAGGGCGATTTATCGTCCGAAGTTCAACCAATTGGAGTTGAAGTAAGTACCTCAACAGTTGAGCATAAGGCATAGGAAGCGGATCGAGGATTCTGTCAGTTCTCTTCGACTTTGGTAGGTACTTCCTAGCCTTGGGGCCGTCTGGGGAAGCGAGAGTTAACTGCTGGTGAGTAAGTTTCAGAACTCCAGGTTGTGCAGAAAATCCGTGAGGCACATCACTCTTTGGGATAGATTCCACAGGCAATGGTGGAACGACAACTTCTGTTATAGCCTCAGGCGTGGGATTACCATCTTTTCTGAGCACATTTCTCACAACTTCCATAACAAAACTCATCTGGGTCTTCACCTAATTGACCTCTTCTTTCAGCATTTTCTGGCCCTGAATCAAAGCTTGCACGTCCACCATAAAGTGCCCCAATTGGGCCTTCATCTCAGTCACTTCCGCTCGGAGTTGTTCCAAATCTGAACCTTGATTGTGGTGAATCGAGTGGTTGTAAGAAGTCATGTTGGCCGTTTCTGCAGAGAATACCCAGTCAGAATGAGAAATCCGCTCCGGAGCACCTGTTATGCATATGAGTATGAGAATGACATGCAAAATGCCATGTTCGAGTATTTCCAAGGGATCATTATGCTTTAACTCGAAAAATTTTTTTTTAGAAAAAACATAAGAACTGGATAGAAACGCTCAGTGGCAAGTCTCAAAGTTAATCTCCCTTGGAAATACAAGAACATGTATGCAAAAATGCTGATGCAGATGCAACAGGCATGGGATCAAAGCTTCCATATAATCTGGATAACTGCTGTGCTGCTGACTGAATAAGCTCATAGGTCGGCTCTGAAGAGAATACCAGAATACCAGAATACCGGATGATCAGAATACCAGAATACCAGGCCGATAAATCCACACTGATAGGAAATCCAAAATACCGGGTATGTTGAAGGTCAAGGTTCCTGCACACCTGTAAACAAACCTGCCCCTCTCACATGTGGGTGCTAGGATGTTCAGTATCCCGGGCTCTCAGGTCGAGAAATGATAATACGTTCACCATTTCTGGTTTGGCATCATCATCAATCGAGGAGGCCTCAACTGATTCTCCAAAAACGAAAGATCCTCAGCTTCAGAGGTTTGAGAAACAATAGCACATTCAGCCCGAAGGATACAATGCTATCGCCAATCAAAGAGGTCGTCCGCTGATTCACTTCAAAATAAAGAGGGGTCATCCTAAAAGGTCATCCAGACTTAGCAGCCCTTCCAGATAGCTCTACCATCGTGGGAAATCCACAACGCAGAATTCTCTAGAGAGAACCATATCCAGATTGTGTTTCATATTCCCTCCTCGAACCGAGATGGAACGCGAGAGGACATGAAACACACTAAACATAAGTGCACTCAGGCCTGTGTATTGGGCCTATCTCTCAGAATACCCCCATCCCGCCAAACAGAAAACAGTACAGTCCAGCATAGCATAATATAACATATGGAATAAAATGCTAAAGTACAGTAAATGCAGTAATATACAGTAGTATACAGCAAAAAATAGTAAATAACTATACAGTAAAATAGTAAATACAGCAAAGTACAGTAAACACCCAATGAAAGAAAGACAGACAAGCGCTAGGATTGACTCGCTAAGGAAACCAGAGATTCTGGGTTCGGTCCCCAGCAGAGTCGCCAGCTGTCGCTCCCGGGATTTTCATCCAAGTACAAACGCAAAAGTGGCACCGAAACAGAGTCGCCAGCAATGTGTATTTATCCCATGAAAGGGAAAGGAAACACCGCATAAACCTGAAGGGAAGGAAAAGAGCATGGTCTTGCGACCAAGAGAAATGGGTTCGGGAGTCGGTTACGCGCGAGGAAGGTATTAGCACCCCCACGCGTCCATCGTACCCGATGGGATCCACGCTTGCTTGTCTCGATCAAAGGGTGTCGTCAACTGGAGCGCCACTGCTACTGGAAAGGGAAAGGAACGGGAAAAAGGAAAAGGAAAAGAGAGAGAAAAAGAAACGAATGTAGGGAAAATAAAAGGAGTGCTCGAATGGGCCCTACCCCACTGCCTACGTATCTCATCGGGAGCATGAGAATCAGAGCGACGTAGTTCCCCTCAACGAGGGTCGCTTTGTTTGTGTTTTTTTTTGGGAACAGCTAACGTTCTAGCTCAGGTGTTTCAGGCTCGCTGGTCCGAGTGCGTTACCATCTTGCAAGAGAACGAGTAGGAGCGCGTTCATACGTCGAGAGTGAGTGAGATGAGAAAAGAATTCCAGAAGGAAAGACATTATTGTTTGTTTTTGTCTTTTAAGAAAGAAGTGTTTTGGTTGTTTTATGTTTTGTAACGCACATTGTATTTAAGTCCCTCATGTAAGATCGAATGCCTCGCACAACGACCCGAGATGGGACGCACGCTAAACATTCCAAGAAAATGAGAGAAGATCCCTCACTATCTTATTCTTACATGAAAGGCCTAAATACAATGTTTGTTTTGCCTTTATTAAGTATTTTTTACTTTTGCTTGAAGATGAGAAAAGAAAGCGCAAAGGAAACTCTAAAGGGAGACTAAGGGTCCTAACGTCATCATGCATGGAGGTCCTATGGTTAGTGAGGTTTGAAAGAGGAAGCCTAACTAAAACCTAATGCTAATCCTACTCCAAGCTTAATCGGAAATTAAGTTGGACTAGGTAGCTCTAAAGGGAAAGGAATCCAAGACTTAAACAAGTCTTGAGATTCAAAGGAAGAGAAAGAGTGAAAGATATGAAGAAGAAGGAGAAAGATAAGATGAGAAAAAAAATGGGGCAGCAAGCACATCATAATCATCATATCCAAATCATAACATAGAACATACTTCAAAGATCATACAAGCACATATCAAGTATACAAGTGAAAGCACACAAGAAAGGATGCAAGTAAACTTGCACAAGATTCACAATTTCACACACTAAGGTTTCATACAAAGATGACATGAAAAAAAATAAGATGAAAGTGAAACCAAGTCAGAATTCAATTCATATCATAATCATCTAATCCAAACATGCAAGAATGTTTCACATTATGATGCATTATGAGCCAAAGAAACCACAAAACCAATGATGATGATATGCATCATACAAATCAAACCATGATGATTAAGTGAGATGAAAACCAAGTAATGACCTCAAGGGGAAGTAGCATATGTATCAACATCATACCAAAATCAAACTCAAGTAATACAAGATGAATCACTAAGCAACACATTCAAAACATGCATCAAAGTTAATCAAAACATCCACTTATCATTCATGCAAGCAAACCAAAGGACATGTGAAGCAAAGAGTGAGAACATGTCACATAAAGCACCTTAAACCAATAGGGTCAGAACCTATAGCATGTCATACAAGTCAAACAAAAGGCCTCATGCATTGGTTGTTTCATACAAAGGAGCATTGCACAAGACTAGGTCAAACATACCACAAAATTCAAGTCAAAACAACACCAACTTAGAAAATCAAGATCAAATTGGAAAATGAATCAATGAAGATGATTCCAAAGCCATAAACAAGCTCAAACAGAATAGGATCACACCATATAATCACTTCAAGCATCAATCAATCACAAGTAAACAAATGCACTCAAACTAGTTCAAGTGTCTAAACATGCCTCATTCAAACTCAAACCACAAGTGAAAATCAACAAAAAAAAGCAAAGTGGCCCAATAAATTCCCAAAAAATAATCAAAGGTAATTTTAAACATCCAATTAACATTTTCAAAAAGCTTGGAACAGAAATAGCTCAAGAACATGTTCAAAGAAGCTTCACAAGGCAAGGTATGCACATAACCGAACAAAGATCGAGGGTCCATAAAAGTTGAATGGCAAGTCACATAAACTAACTCAAACCATCATTAAACCAGGATCAAAACAACCTCATATCAATGTCTAAGAGTGGCCAAGAGATTGGACTTAAAATGTGAACAAAAGTCACAAAAGTTCCTAACCCTTGAGAAAGGGTATCATTGGAAACACATCTTCAAATTAAAACAAAATAAAATATTGAAAAGAAATTAAAAACAAAATAAAATTCATGAAAAAATAAATAAGACAATAAGGAACAAACATGATTTTTTTTTTGGAATTTTTTAATAAAATTAAGTATTTTTAATAATTAAAAATAAAACGAAAATCAAAAGGAAAATAAAAATAAGTGAATAAAAGTGAAGAAATAAAAGAGGGGTGCAGAAGTAATGGAAATGAGAAGGCCACGAAATGGGCCAGCACCATGGGGGTGCGAACGGAAATTTCATGAGGCCCATGCAAATAGCACCATGTGATCAGAAATTTTTTAAACAAGAAAAGAAATAAAATAAAACAAGATAAATGGAAAAAGAAAAAACTGAATGTGTTTCATCTATGTGAACATGACCATCAATTGGTCAAGCTTCATTAAAGCTATATAAGACAAAATCACAAATAAAAGAATAAAATAAAAAACCATGAGCCAAAGATGATATGCCACCTCATCATCTTCTCCAAAACCATGCAAAGGAAACACGTGAACAGTACCAGCGCCTGGAATGCAGGGCTCCGCCGGCCACCGCCGGCGGCGGTTGGCCCGGCCTGAAAAAAATAAAATAAAACGATGACACCCTCCCCTCAGTTTTTCGCGTAGATCTCAAAAATGGCCTTGGTTTTCTCTAAAACTTCCTCTAAACCCATGAAAAATCAGTTTAAAGAAATGAAACACATGACACCACATCACCAAATCAAGACAACCGATACACAAACTTGTAGTACACTTCATGGAGGTTTCAAATATGCAGTTAGATTACAAAAATACTCAATAAAAATTATGGAATCCAAGCATTAAAGTAAGTACACAAAAATGAAATTTCAAGTATCACACACAAACAAGCTCTAAACCAATGCCTACATAGTGTAGGACTTCAGATGCAAATGAATGATCCTAAACATGGCCTAAAATGGAAGAAACGAGTTCATGAAAAATACCTAACGGAGTGGCTCCGTTGGCTCTTGAAAGCTTGCAAAGAATGGAAGAAAGAAGCTCCTACACTCTTTAAGACACCACACAATGAAGATGCAACCCAGAAACGGCTAGAAAATGTGAAGAAAACTCAAATCCAAAAAATGGAAGTTTTAGAGAGAATGAGAATTTTTTTATCTGAACCTACCCACTGCAGCCTTGTCTGCACGTTTTAGGGTTTGCTGAGTTTAAATATCATGGATTGGAGTTGGTTTTGGGCCTAAGCAATGTGAAATGGTTCAGTTGAATTTTTGCCAAGAAAGAATGAGAAAAAAAAGTGGCACGGGTTGTACCAATGGAGGGGTGTAGTTGAGTGATTTTTTTGGAGTGGAAAATGAGTGTGAGCATAGTGGTTGTATTGGGTGTATGAGAGCACGTGAGAAGGAGAAAGAAATTAGAGTGTTTTAGTGTTTTTTCGTTTCCAAGTTTTGGCAAAAAAAGTGATATATGGTGTGCATGGCATTATGACTTTGTTTGGCTATATTTGGCAATGTATGGAATGTTGTTTTGAGTGATTTTGTATGTATGAGAAAGGGCATAAGGGGTTGCTACAAGAAGCAAAAGAAATGGTGCATGAAAATGTGCCATAACCATGCATGGACCTTATTCATAAAGTCTTCTTTGAATGGCTCTAACTTGAGGTGGAATAAACCATTTGATGAAAGCTTGGTGTCTAATGAAACTAGGAAGCAAGGTGAATGAATGCCATGTCCAACATAAATCATTTTGAAGCCTAAATCAATGAGAAAAATCAAGTTGAAGGTATGTGTACAAATCTGTCCAATAATAACTTAGAAAAATCTCTAAGTTTTCAAATTTACAACTTGGAACCTTGAACTTTAAGAAACCATATCTCTCTCAATGTTGATCCAAATGAGACATTCTTTTAATGGTTGGAGAGCTTGAAAAATGATCTAAAACTTTCATGTAAAAAAGATTTTGAAATGCGGCCTTTAACCATGTGAAAATTTGTCATGAACATGTATCTTCAAATCTACCAAAAAGGGACTTAGAAAAATTCTAAGTTTTTAAACTTGGCAAGATGAAAATAACTAACTTTCGAACACCATAACTCATCCAAGAACAACTCAAATGCCAAGATCCTTGTGCCCCTTTTGAAGGAAAAGCTTCAGTCTACCATTTTCATGTGGAGAAGATTTTGAAATAAGCCCTTGATCATGGTGAAAAATGGTCTTTAAAGTGTTTAAAAACCAAAAATAGTAAGTTTCTAAAACCCTAAGTTTCCATTTTTGGCAACTTTTCCTCATTCTTGATTTTTGATGATTCTTCTTACATTACTTGACCAAATCTTGTTCATGGACCATGCTTGACTTGAAAATCAACATGTTGACCTCAAAAAGTCAGGAGTTGACTTTTTCACTGCATAGTTGACTTTATTCCACATTCTCCTGATTTTCAAACCTTTGATCAATTGAAACCTTCTGAAACAAATTGATGGGCAGTCTTCCATCCTTAGGCACTTAGGGGCATGAGGAATACCATGGAATCAAGTCTTGCCCAAGAAATCAGAAATAAACTGATTTTAGGTCCAACCCTAGTTTTGGCACCCTCTGGTTAAGAGGAAAAAACACATCCTCAAAATCTTAATTCCTCTGAATATGTTGTGAATCCTCTCAAACAAGGTGAGATATATCCTTTGGAGGTGATAAAAACTCAAAGAGCTTGCACATTTGGGGGTCAGATCCCAACTTTTGACTGCCTTGTGTAGGAGATCATGCACTGTCCAATCTTCTTGGTGAACTCTCCTCTCCCTATGACTTGTGAGGGCAAATAGAGATGACACATGATGTAAGAGATCCTTGAAGCTTGTGAGAAACACTTGGTCTTCTTCTTTGGATGATCAACACCTTAGAGAATCACCTGATCACATGCCCTCATGCAGGACGCAATGCAAAATGCTTGATGTTTTTCTATTCTTGAATGCAATGCAATACAATGAAAGCTCATGCTAAATGATATGAAGAAAAGAGAGGGAAAATTTTGGGGTATTACAGCTGGTACCATGTATGACTGGAAAGTTTGCTGACTTGATCTTAGTGGGGGAAATGGTGGAAAGCGGAATCAAGGCGGGAAGATATCAGGCAGTGATGGGTCCTCATCTGGAGGAAGCAAGAAGCCTTATGCCAATGGTTATAAGAAGAAGGAGGGAGATACAAACTCTGTGTCATCATATCATGGTAGAGATGGACCTCGTCAGAACTACAATCAGCAGGTGGCTTCTGTAACCATCCCAGCAGCACCTCAGCAGCCAACGGTGACTCAGTAACAAAATCAGGCTCCTCGCCGGTCTCAGCCTCTGACTAGGCGGGATAGGCATTTTGACGCTCCACCTCTTCCATACGCTCAATTATTTCAGTACTTGCTACAGCTACAGTTAATCCAGAAGAGAACATTGGCTCCACCTACTGGTAATCCACCTCCCAGCTATGACGGCAACGTCCACTGTGAGTTTCATTCTGGGGCACCCGGACATTATATTGAAAACTGTAAAGCTTTTAAGCATCAGGTTCAAGATCTGCTGGATTCCAAAGCCATCAATTTCTCCAATGACGTCCCGAATGTGAATCAGAATCTGATGCCGAATCACGGCGGGCCGAAGGTCAATGCTATTATTAAAGACTGTACAGACTTGAGTTTGATTTCAGATGTGAACGAAATCCAAACTCCCTTGGGTGTGGTAAAGGAAAGACTGTTGAAGGGAGGGGTATTTCCCGGTTGTGATGAAGGTTGTGTAGAATGTGTGTCGCAGCCAGGCGGTTGTGATTTATTGAAAGCAGGCATTCAGAAAATGATCAGCGAAGGGGTATTACAGTTTGACAGGGGCTGTAAGCAGAGTATTGTTACTGACAGAGAGATTGATGTTGCCACGATAACAATTCCATTCAAGACGATAACTATATCAGCGCCGGCGAGACCAGCGCCGGTCACTATCATTGTTCCTGGACCAGTTCTGTATGAGAGTACCAAGGCCATCCCATGGAATTATGGGGCCGAGGTGTTTGTTAATGGTAAGAAGCTGGAATTGGAAAAGACATCAGCTGTGAATACAGGGGTGGAAAATCTTGTTGAAGCAGGGGCTATCACTAGGAGTGGTAGAGTCTCTATTCCCACCGAGAATCAAGCTAGCAGTTCAAGACAAGACAAAGGTAAGCAGATGATGGATGAGTCTGTACAGAGGCAGGAAGCTAATAATTCTACGACAAAGCCAGGTGGGGATGCTTTCTCAGAAGATGTAGAAGAGTTTATGAGGTTGATCAGAAAAAGTGATTACAAGATTGTTGACCAGCTTCACCAAACTCCATCGAAGATTTCCATCTTATCCTTACTGTTGTGCTCCGAGGCACACCGAAATGCATTGCTGAAGATTCTGAATATGGCTTATGTACCGCAGGAGATATCTGTCAACCAGTTGGAAGGGGTTGTGGCTCATGTGAATGCTGGTAACGGTTTGGGTTTCACCGATTTAGATCTGACTCCGGCTGGGAGGAATCACAACAACGCTCTGCATATTTCAGTGGAATGCCGTGGTTCTTTAATGTCGCATGTGTTAGTTGATACTGGGTCGTCTTTGAATGTGCTACCGAAGAAGGCTCTGATAAAGTTGGATACTCGTGGGTTGATTTGTACACCAAGTGACTTGGTGGTACGTGCTTTTGATGGCTCCAAGAGATCAGTTTTTGGAGAGTTAGTTTTGCCGATCAAGGTGGGTCCTGAGATTTTCAACACCACCTTCTACATAATGGATATTCAACCTGCCTATAGTTGTTTGTTGGGACGCCCATGGATCCATGGTGCTGGGGCAGTAACTTCTACGCTGCACCAGAAGTTGAAGTATATGGTGGATGGCCACGTTGTGACTGTTTGTGGTGAAGAAGATATCATGGTGAGTCACCTATCGACCTTCAAGTATGTAGAGGTAGATGGTGAGATACAGGAAACTTTGTGCCAAGCCTTTGAAGCTGTGAAGATTCCCCAGGAACCCCCAAAGCCAGTCATTCAGCCTGAGGCAGTTGCCCAACCTGAAGTCGTCATACAACCAGAAGTTCCAATGTCCTCTTTCAAAGAGGCGCGTGCTATAGTTGAGGCTGGTGGTTCTCAGAAGTGGGGCAGTGTTATTGATGTTCAAAGGAAGCAAGATACTCATGGACTGGGTTACAAGCCACCTAGGCGTTCTGAAGAGCCTCCCAAGTTCTATGGTCCGGTCCGTTTCACCAGTGCCGGTGTTTTCTTCGACAGAGTCAATGCTATTGAGGATGAAAGAGATAGTGATTGTGACATGGATGAATGGATCCGTCCCTGCATTCCTAGTCAGAGTTTAGGCAACTGGTCCTCCGAGAAAGTTATCCAAGTGACGCGCCCGGAGTAATTTACTTTTGTTTTCTGTTATGTTGAGTCCTACGTTCTGCCCAAGACGTAGTGATATTTATTTGTAGGGCTTGGATGTTTTATTTGCTATTTTTATCATCAATAAAGGACGTTTTTCATTCAAATATTTCGATCCCTGTCTTTCTATTTTTACTTTTTGCATTAACCCACATCAAAATGGCAATGTGTTTTCTTGTTTGTTGCACTCATAATAAACATAAAACATCCATCATGCAGGTTCCTTTGTTCAGATTCCACCCATGACTTAGCTATGGCTCGATATGACTTCGACAATCCCATCTATCAAGCCGAAGAAGAGACTGACGAAGACTGTGACTTACCAGAAGAATTATCCAGGCTATTGAAACAAGAGGAGAGGGTTATTCTACCTCATCAAGAGGAAGTTGAGACTGTTAATCTGGGAATCGAGGATGTTAAACGAGAAGTAAAGGTTGGGGCTGCCCTGGAAGACACTGTTAAGGGAAGATTGGTTGAGTTACTTCGAGAGTATGTGGATATCTTCACCTGGTCTTACCAAGACATGCCCGGACTTAATACCGACATTGTTTCACACCGGCTGCCGCTTAAAGAGGGTTGTACTCCAGTCAAGCAGAAGTTGAGAAGGACGAAGCCAGATATGGCTGTCAAGATCAAAGAAGAGGTTCAGAAACAGTTGGACGCCAGATTTTTTGCTGTGACAAATTATCCCCCGTGGGTTGCTAATATTGTACCTGTGCATAAGAAGGATGAGAAGGTCAGGATGTGTGTTGATTACCGAGATTTGAATAGGGCGAGCCCGAAGGATGATTTCCCGCTCCTCCACATTGACGTGTTAGTGGACAATACTGCTCAATATTCTGTGTTTTCCTTCATGGATGGCTTCTCTGGGTATAACCAAATCAAAATGGCCCCAGAGGACATGGAGAAGACTACTTTCATAACACCGTGGGGAACATTTTACTACAAGGTAATGCCCTTTGGATTAAAGAATGCTGGGGCAACCTATCAGCGGGCGATGGTGACTCTCTTTCATGATATGATTCACAAGGAGATTGAAGTCTATGTTGATGACATGATTGCGAAGTCACAGACAGAGGAAGAACACTTGGTAAACCTCCAGAAGTTGTTTGAAAGGTTGAGGAAGTTCAGATTAAGGTTGAATCTGAACAAGTGTACTTTCGGCATGAGATCTGGTAAATTGCTGGGTTTCATCGTTAGTGAAAGGGGTATAGAGGTTGATCCTGCAAAAATAAGAGCCATACAGGAGATGCCTGAGCCAAGAACAGAGAAAGAGGTTCGTGGTTTCTTGGGGAGGTTGAATTACATTGCCAGGTTCATCTCTCATCTGACAGCTACATGTGAACCAATTTTCAAGTTGTTAAGAAAAGACCAAGAGGTCAGGTGGAATGAAAATTGTCGAGAGGCGTTTGAAAGGATAAAGACGTATCTGCAGGAACCTCCAGTCCTTATGCCACCAGTGTCTGGGAGACCGTTGATTATGTACCTTACGGTTCTTGAGAATTCGATGGGTTGTGTGCTCGGTCAACACGACGAGACGGGTAAGAAAGAGCACTCCATTTACTACCTGAGTAAGAAGTTCACTGATTGCGAATCAAGATACTCTATGCTGGAAAAGACATGTTGTGCGCTCGCTTGGGCAGCCAAGCGCCTAAGGCAGTATATGTTAAATCACACAACCTTGTTGATTTCGAAGATGGATCCGATTAAGTATGTGTTTGAGAAGCAGGAACTTTCTGGAAGGATAGCCCGTTGGCAGATGGTTTTGACAGAGTACGATATTCAGTATGTTTCTCAGAAAGCCATTAAGGGAAGTGTTATGTCGGAATATCTTGCTGATCAGCCAGTTGAGGATTATCAGCCTATGAAGTTTGAGTTTCCAGACGAGCATGTTATGTTTCTGAAAATGAAGGATTGTGAAGAGCCTCTGCCTGACGAAGGACCTGAGATTGGATCACAGTGGAAGATGATTTTTGACGGGGCTGTCAACTCGTATGGCAATGGAATTGGGGCAATCATTACAACTCCGCAGGGTTCTCATATACCTTTCACTGCCCGGTTAGCATTCGTGTGTACCAATAACGAGGCAGAGTATGAAGCATGCATCATGGGGTTAGAAGAAGCAATTGATTTAAGAATTAAGAACCTCGATGTCTATGGTGATTCCACGTTGGTGGTTAATCAGATTACAGGAGAATGGGAGACTCGTCAGGAAAATTTGGTACCTTATAACAACTATGCCAGAAGGTTGTTACCTTTCTTTGATAGGGTGGATTTTCATCATGTGCCCCGAGCTGAGAATCAGATGGATGATGCGTTGGCGACGTTGGCATCTATGTATAAGGTGAACCGTTGGAATGAAACTCCATCTATTAGAATCGTGCGTCTGGACAGACCGACTTTTGTGTTTGCAATTAAAGATGTGTCTGATGGAAAACCGTGGTATCATGATATTAAGGTTTTTCTGAAGAGACAAGAGTATCCAGAGGGTGCCTCCACCAAAGATAAGAAGACTCTGAGAAGGTTGGCAGGGAACTTCTTCCTGAACAAGGATGATGTGTTATATAAGAGGAACTTCGATATGGTCTTGCTACGTTGTGTTGATGAACACGAGGCAAGCTCATTGATGGAGGAAGTTCACGAGGGTTCTTTCGGTACTCATTCCAGTGGACACACCATGGCTAGAAAGTTGTTGAGAGCAGGATATTACTGGATGACTATGGAGTCAGATTGTTTCAAGTATGCTCGAAAGTGCCATAAATGCCAGATTTATGCAGATAAGATGCACGTACCGCCTGCGCCTCTAAATGTGTTGTCGTCTCCTTGGCCTTTTGCAATGTGGGGTATTGATATGATTGGAAAGATTGAGCCCACTGCTTCCAATGGGCATCGTTTCATTTTGGTTGCCATTGACTATTTCACAAAGTGGGTGGAGGCAGCCTCGTACGCCAACGTCACCAAGCAAGTGGTGGCCCGGTTTATAAAGAAGGATATCATCTGCCGTTATGGGGTCCCGGAGAGAATCATTACTGATAATGGCTCGAATTTGAATAATAAGATGATGAAGGAACTATGTCAGAGTTTCAAGATCGAGCATCACAATTCTTCTCCATATCGTCCGAAGATGAATGGTGTTGTTGAGGCGGCAAATAAGAACATCAAGAAGATTGTGCAGAAGATGGTGGTAACATATAAGGACTGGCATGAGATGTTACCTTACGCCCTACATGGCTACCGTACTTCGGTGCGTACGTCAACTGGGGCAACCCCTTTCTCATTGGCGTATGGTATGGAAGCAGTTTTACCCTTAGAGGTCGAGATTCCGTCTTTGAGAGTTATGGAAGATGTGAAGCTTGATGAAGCTGAATGGGTGCGTTCCAGATTGGATCAGTTGAACCTCATTGAAGAAAAGAGATTGGCAGCCATCGCACATGGTCGTTTGTATCAGAGCAGGATGAAGCACGCCTTTGATCAGAAAGTGCGTCCTCGGAATTTTCAGACAGGTGAATTGGTTTTGAAAAGGATCCTTCCTCCTCAGACAGATCACAGGGGCAAATGGACTCCAAACTACGAAGGGCCGTATGTAGTCAGAAAGGTTTTCTCTGGTGGAGCCTTACTACTTTCAACTATGGATGACAAAGATTTTACATCCCCTGTGAACGCAGACGTAGTCAAAAAATACTTCGCATAAAAGAGACCCGCTGGACATAAAAAGAAAGTCCAGGCAAAAAGGGGCATCCCGGCGAACCATAAAAAGGAAAAGATTCGGGCAAAAGTTAGGGATAAAATGTAAAAAGAAATGTATAAACCCGCAAAGTTGAAAACCTGAAAAGGCAACTTTGGCAAAAATGGGTATCCCGATGGATTGAAAACCCGAAAAGGGCGATCCAGGAAAAAGTTAGGGATTTATAAGCGAAAGGCTACGATCTGCGTTCGATCTGTAAAGCACTCTCAATACCTGGAAATTCTGAAAGAAAAGGATCAGTACAGTTAGTCTCTTCGCAGGTCAAGACGTTTGTGGATAAGCAAGTCAGATGGGTCATAGCTGAGTCGAATCATGGTGGATATCTGTTCCCACATTGCCGACATGTGTATTTTCTTTTTGTTTTTGCGCAATTACCTCTTTCTAGGAATTGCTTCCAAATGTAAATGCCTATTTACAGGCCACTTTTCTCAATAAAATATTCATTTCATTCAAAGATCTTTCTGTTGCTTGTTTTACTTTTACTGTTTTGTTTGCAAAAACGTCCGATATTTTTGATAAACATTGCATATAAAACTTTGAGCTTTGCGAAGCATAACGAAAAGCAGTAGAAATTACTTAGGCGTTAACAGTGATAGTTATGTCGTGGCATTCTCCTTTTGTTGTTGTTATTTGACTTGCAGGGCAACAAGATTGTACCCCCCCAGCAAGTTGTGCTCCCCAGCATTGAGATTACACTTTCCTCAGCAGAGCAGACTTTCCCCAGCAGAAGACTTGGAACGTATTTTCTCCGAATCAAGACGTTATTTCCCCACAGAATCGTGGTGCTCACTTCCCCATCCAGTCAGGAAGCGTACTTTCACCAACAATGTTATATTTTAATCCCCAGCAAGGTGGGGGTAAGGGCTTTCTCCCCTTCAGCAGTTCAGAAGTATCCCCAAGCAGGATGGTATTATGGGTTGGTATCCCCCAGCAGGTCCTAAGCCCAATTGTTGTTGGCAATCCTCGGTAACAAACTTTCGGTTCCGTCATTGGCGTCCATTCTCAACTCCCCCAGCAGAGAGGAAATCTCAGGTTTTGGATGTTACCTTTAGTAGAGGACATGTGTAGCCCCGGTAGTGTGGATTTTCTTTTGGGACTTCATCCCCAGCAAAAAATGTTGATCCAAGGGGTCGATCAGTGTGATCCTTCTCAGCAGAGTTCCTGGATTCAGAGGACAATTTATTTTTGTCATCCCCGACTGAATTGATATTTTCTCTCCGGCATTTATTTTGCTGGAGGGACCCTTTTTGCATATCATAAGCATTGCATCCTCAAAACGCGTAGCATTTCCACTTCGTGTGGAGCATTACGGCAAAATTCAAACATTTGCATTCCAAAGCATAAGCCAGGTCTGATACTTTCCTTGCCAGTTCTCTTTCTCAGGAGATTTTGGAAGGATGCGTTCCTCATACTTGTGCTCCCCGGCAGAGTCTTTTATTTAGATTTCACCTTCCCCAACGGAGTCATCTTATCTGTGGATCAGGAGTCCGTTAGAAGTTTATCTGTGTTTGCCTCATTTTGGCCTTTTTCTTTTGTGAGTCTTGTTTCACGTTATCCCCAGTGAAGTCCACTTTATGTTGGTTATCCTTTGAGGGTACAATTGAGGTTGTATTCGTTTTGTGGATGCGATTGAGGTCGTATTCGTATTTTCTTTGTGGGTAGAGTGATTGAGGTCAGTCTTCCTTTGAGGGTACAACTAAGGTTGTATTCGTTTTGTGGATGCGATTGAGGTCGTATTCGTGTTTTCTTTGTGGGTAGAGTGATTGAGGTCAGTCTTCCTTTGCGGGTATAATTGAGGTTATATTCGTTTTGTGGATGCGATCGAGGTCGTATTCGTCTTTTCTTTGCGGGTAGAGTGATTGAGGCCAGTCTTCCTTTGCGGATACAATTGAGGTTGTACTCGTTTTGAGGGTGCGATTGAGGTCGTATTCGTGTTTTCTTTGTGGGTAGAGTGATCGAGGTCAGTCTTCCTTTGCGGGTACAATTGAGGTTGTATTCATTTTGTGGGTGCGATTGAGGTCGTATTCGTTTTTTCTTTGTGTGTAGAGTGATCGAGGTCAGTCTTCCTTTGTGGGTACAATTGAGGTTGTATTCGTTTTGTGGATGCAATTGAGGTTGTATTCGTATTTTCTCTGTGGGTAGAGTAATTGAGGTTAGTCTTCCTTTGCGGGTATAATTGAGGTTGTATTCGTTTTGTGGGTGCGATTGAGGTCGTATTCTTATTTTCTTTGTGGGTGCAATTGAGGTTGTATTCGTTTTGTGGATGCAATTGAGGTTGTATTCGTATTTTCTTTGTGGGTAGAGTGATTGAGGTCAGTCTTCCTTTGCGGGTATAATTGAGGTTGTATTCGTTTTGTGGGTGCGATTGAGGTCGTATTCTTATTTTCTTTGTGGGTAGAGTGATTGAGGTCAGTCTTCCTTTGCGGGTATAATTGAGGTTGTATTCGTTTTGTGGGTGCGATTGAGGTCGTATTCGTATTTCCTTTGTGGATATGGTTGAGGTCATATTCCTTATTTTTCAGCACGCTCTTTCTCGTTATTCTTACCATAAGCAAATTTCCGGGGCTCTTTTCGGTATTCAATCCCCGTGTACCCTGGAAAGTCTGACAGCCGTCGCTATCATACCTTCAGGACCAAGTTGATTGAATAGGGGCAGCTGTTGCACCCCAAAATTTGCTCTCCTTACTTTATTACTAACTGGCTTATGTTGCATTGCATTTTGCATGGGGTCAAGGTGCCTGAGGCAGTGCTTCAGAGGGTCAAGCAAGAGTCCTGGTATTGTCCAAGAGAGCTCAGGTGGATCATCCTTTCCTAACAGTGCATAGATTAAGGTTTTGAGATTCTTGGGTTTATTGCTTCAGTGGGCAAGCTCCTTGGGTTTTTATCATCATCAAATGGCATATCTTGTCTTTGTTGGAGAGGATACACATCATATTCAGAGGAATTTGGATTTGGAGACTGTGTTATTTCCTCCTAGACTGAGGATACCACAACTAGGGTTTGCTATAAAGTCAGTTTATTTCTGATTTTTTGGGCAAGACTTGATTCCATGGCACTCCTTGGGTCCCTAAGTACCTAGGGATGGGAGGTTGTCCATCAGTTTGGTTCAGGAGAAGTTCAATTGGCCAATGGATTGAAAATCAGTTGAATTGGGTAAAAGTCAACAGTGAAAGGAGAAAAGTCAACTGTGAAATTTTGAGGTTCTCTTCAGGGATTTTAAGACCTCATATCCTCATATGGTCTCCAGGGGTCAAGTTTCATACATATTTGTCAGGAATCAAGAGTTGGTGCAAAGTTTCTAAATTTGGAAGGTGACCTATAATGAAAAGTTTCCTTTTGGGGCAAGTTCCTGCACTGCATTCAACTTAACTTTTAATCAGTAATAAAGCTTCAAATGAATTTTTCTCCAACATGAAAGTTGAAGATCTTTTTCTCCTATTTCCAACAAGTACTAGTGGGTCTCCATATCATTTGTGAAACTCCAGTTATGATCAAAAGACGGCAAAGTGGTTTTTAGGGTTTCTCATGATCCCATTTTCACAACTTTGGGCATAATGACCTATAATCAATTCCATTGCTTCATGCCACATTCCAATATTAAAAGACATTCCTTGAGGATTATTTAGGGCCCAAGAATGAAGCAATTCCATGGTTTATTCTTCATTTATTCTCCATTATTCAAAAAAAGCCAAGTCATCAAAAAACTCATGAATCATTTGTTTTCAAGGCCCAAGGTCCATAGGGGTGTAATTATCAATCCAAATGCTAGTGATCCATCATGGAATTTTTAAGTGAACATGCATGAAGAGAGGTATATTCCACATAATGCAAAATTCCAAAATAATTCAAAAATCACTAAACAAGTAATTACCCAAGCCCAATTCATATTCAGAGGCAAACCCTAGTCTTTATAAACCCATCCATGCACTGGTTAGGGTTAGACACACGTGATTTTGGAGAGGAATCCAAGCTTGAACCCTAAAGCTCTTTTTCATCAAAACTCACGATCCACAAGGTCTTTGCCAAAAGTACTTCCACAAACCTTCTCCTGGTGATCTCTGGAACAGAACCCAACCACCATTTGCAACCAAAGGCAAGGATTGGAGTTGCACCATCTCAGGTGGAGAGGTTTTTTCGTGCTCTTAAAACTCCAATTTTTTATATGAATATTGTCGTGTGATGTCTGCTAATCATCCTAATATAATTGGTTTTAATTTTGGACGTGTGTATGGCTTGTTATGTATATTTGAAGTTTTATGCCCTAACTTTGTGTCTTTCGTTTTGGATTATTCATTGGTTGTTTGCAAATTTGGATGCCATATTTGAACTCCTTGCGTTTTTCTGGGTCGAATAGTGTATTCGTGCGTATTTTCTGGGCAACTTTTAAGTGCAGGTGGTGGGGAAGTCGACCGGAACCCTAGTTCCGGCGACTGGTGTGGCGGCCGGCAGGTGAGCGATGTGAACGGAGAAGACGAAATCTCGTCCGTTGGTGAACTTGATCGTACGTTCCTTGTATTGCCACGTCTCGTTTTTTAATTTTTTTTCTGAGTTTTAATTAACAATTATGTGTGTGCCATGACACGGTAATTATCGTGGACTACCAAACTCAACCCCTCATCATGATGATTGTGAACCATTGACTCAATCATGTGGTCATCATCCCGCCAGCGCATTAAAAACGTCACGTGCCGTGCACATGGCATTCCACGGTAAACCCGTTTTTATTTTTTTTCTCATTTTTCTGATGAGTTAATGGGCGGGCTTCGCTACCCACACCCCCCATCTCCAGCCCACTCCAATTCCCACATGATTTCCTTACTAACGCACCCCCCATACTATTTTCTATTTTTATTTTATTTAATTTAACATTTTCATTCTTAATTATTTAAAAATAGTAAATTGCATTTAAAAATTCCTATAAAATTCATTTATCATTTTTGTTATTTTTATAAAATTTTCACTAATTTTATTTTTATTTTTATTTTATTTTCATCATCCTAATTAATTATTTTCTTAATTTCCTTTTGCATTACACATCTCATGCATACTTAAATTTCTTTATTTTATTTCTCTGCCTCTGTAAAACATTTTTGATCCGTTCCTTTTGCATTCATTCATTAACATTCTAAAGTGCATAAAAATATTTTGGCTTAAATGCACTTTTGGTCCCCCTAGTTTAGATTTTTTACACTTTCGGTCCCCCTATTACAAAACCTGCGATTTTGGTCCCTCTAGTTTAGATTCTTTGCAATTTTGTGGTCCCCCTCCAATTTTGCTCCAAAACAGTACATGAACAGTGCATGTCCGTACATGAACAGTGCACTGTTCATGTACGGTTTTGGAGCAAAATTGGAGGGGGACCACAAAATTGCAAAGACCATCAAAATGTAGGGACCAAAATCGCAGGTTTTGTAATAGGGGGACCGAAAGTGTAAAAACTCTAAACTAGGGGGACCAAAAGTGCATTTAAGCCAAATATTTTCCTTTCATTTTTAAATTTATTTCATATTGCATTTAGGTCCTTCCTTTTGGTACACTGAGCCCTAATTCCCACCTGAACTCTGCCTAATTATTTGAATGACTAATATCTTGATTTTTTGCAGGGATTTTTGATATGTTGTTTGCCTCTGGTTGAGGAACCTTAATGTTTAATTTGGGAATTTTAGGAGTCATTTTTCTAATTATCTGATTTGTTTTCACTTGAGATTTTCTTGCAGGCGCATCTTTGACCTTGTATGATTATCTGGTTGAAAAGGCACTTGTGCCATTTGCTTTGGGGATGTTTCTTTGTTTCTTTGATTCATGTTTGGATGATAATCATTGTTGTTTGCCATTGTTTGATTTTCATTCACCTCATCTCTCTTACTTATGTCTATTCTGTACTAATCTTTTATGCAGGGTCTAAGGTAAGTTCTTTAAGGGTATGGATAAGTATCCATGGTCACCCTTACTTTTTCGTTCCCTCATCTTCTTCCTTTAGGATTTAGGTTGAACCTCACTAACCGTAGGTCACCCATGCATGATAACTTTAGGATTCATAGTCTCCCTTAGAGTTACCCTTGTGTCTTCTCTCTTCTCATCTCAAATTTCTTTAAAACACTTAATAACAATAAGGTGTATTGCACACGAGCCTTAAGTATGGGGAATGAGAAATGAGGGGCTTCCTCTCATCTTTCTAGAGTGCTTAGCGAGCGTCCTGTCTTGGGACGATGCGTTAAGTATTCGCCTCTGTGCCCTAGACTTTGGTGCAATGCAACTTAGGAACTAACTTAAGCCACTTCTGTCCTAAAAAACACAAACCAACTTCAAACTTTTTTGTCCTTCGGGATCTTCAACTTAAAGGATATTTTCAAAAAGGGCACGTTACCTTCCGTCTGAGTCGCAAACAGGCATCGACCCTAACTGCCGGACGCGAACTTAACGTCGCTCATAAAAAAAAAAAGAACTTGGTCCGAACTACGTTGACTCTGAATTCCCCATTGCACAAGGGGGGTACGTAGGCCTAGGACGTTGACGTCCTACCGAGTCGGTCTTTGTCTTTCCCTCTCCGTTTTAGTACAGCCCTAGATGATAGTATAACTTACCCTTAGAATAGACAACAAGCGTGGATCCCATCGAGTACGATGGACGCGTGGGGTGCTAGCACCTTCCCCTCGCGTAACCGACTCCCGAACCCAGGCTATGGTTGCGATGACCATTCCTTTCCCCCTTCCTAAGGTTTATGCGGTGTTCCCTTTCCCTCTCTTGGGATAAATTTACACGGCTGGCGACTCTGTTTTTCCGCGCCACTCTCGCGTTTGTACCTGGATGAAAATCCTGGGAGCGACAGGGAGCGGAAGTGAGATCCTAGTATGAATAAAAACTAGTGATGTGAGTGACTTACACTTGTGGAAGAGATTGTTGGGATTCAAGTGTGAATGGTTAAATCTCACATCGACTACAAATGAAAGAAATCTTTGACATATAAGAGAAATGACTCATACTCCCACCACTTTAAGATTTTGGGTGGATACGTGTTGTCTAAATCTCCTGGGTCCTAAACGTTTAGCCTATTGACATTTTCGATGCACTTTGGACTCCCCAATAGTGTTTAGCTTATTGACACTTTTTACGCTCTCTAGGCTTCCAAACAAGTGGTATCAGAGGTATGATTAGGCTTGGTGGGGAGGGGAAGTGGAATCCTTGTATGGACCCATATTCAGTTCTCTTAGACTTTGTTTGAGAGTTGGGAGTGGAGAAGATGAGAGAACTTCAAAAAAAGAATTTTAATTTTTTTTTGGGAGAAATATTTATAATTTTTTTGAAAGAATAATTTTGTATAGAATGATAAAAGAGTGTTTATCATTAACAAATTTTTAATTTTCAAAATACTATAACAACACAGATTTTACTTAAACAATTTGTCTAAATCCTCCAAAATCTTCAAATCCGTTCCTCCAATAAAATTTGCTTAGTTCACAAATTAGAGGATTTTAGTTTTTGAATGAAAATAAATCCTTCTAATTCGTTCCCGCCTAAATCCCTCTTTTCTTTTCTCTCAATCTTTTTTTCAACGCTTCCCCATTCATTCTCTTCCAAACCTCCAAATAAAATTTTAAGGTTTTGATGAATATGTGGTACCAAAATCTCTTGAATCCTAAACGTTTATTTTATTAATACTCCAGACGCTCCTCAGATTCTCCGACATATTAATAAAAAAAATTAAATTAATAGATATTTTCAATTTCAATTACTACTTTCATATCTTGTAAATTTAGAGAACTAAATTCACCAACCTTAAAATTTAAAGAACAAGTTTAACAAGTCATGGTTTGATGCTATAAACCCTCCAGCTCCCGTAACACAAACCTTCTTACTTACACCCCACTTGATGCCATTGTGACCTCCTCTTCTTCTACTCTTAAAAAATCAAACACAACTCATATATGAAACCTCACAAAACATTCGTCATTTAAATAAGCTAATGATAATAACATTCATAAAAATTCTACACATTTTCGTAGCATGTGATCTCGTGGTCCATGCATTTCTTATTCTATCAATTTTTCTTAGCCATTTACTAGTGTATTATACAAATATAACAATTTGTTTTGTTTTTTTATACAATTTTTGTTGTTTTACTATAGAACCTGCAAATAGTCACCCAAGGTTGTTGGGGGTGAGAAAACTTAGGCTCATCTAACTAATTAAAATGTTGGGCCTATTTTGTCTTAATGAGTTGCTGGTCCTGTAAAATATTCTGGCTAGTTTTTTTTGGGAGGTGAAATAATGGCAAATTTAATAGGCAAAAAACAATTGTTAGTAGTAAGTTTTGATATATTAAAATTCTTTAATTTTTAGAAAAAGTTGAGAAAAGACTCTAAATTCTTTTTGACAGACAAGAACAAAATTATTTTTAATAAAATTAACTTTAAGAGTTTTACAACGTCTATAAAGAGATAATTACGATCTTTAAATTCATGTTTTGATTTGCATAGTTTTTAAATAGTGTTGATTACACGATGAAATAGATACTTAAGAACTATTGTATTAAATACATTCAAATTTTTACATTCAATTTTTTTATTAATGTTGTAGCATTTATGAATTTTTTTTTTGGTAAATTCTTAAGTATCCATGAATCTAAGTTGGGTACAGGTACCTTTTGTGCAAATTGTAATAAAGTTTTAATTTATTTTAAAATAAAATAAAATAAAATAAAATAAAAGAATGACGTGACACTGAATTATAGTGTTTGATTGCATAAGGGTACCGATATCCAATTAAATTAGAAGGTACCAAAGTGTTCATTTTTTTTTTTCTAAGAAAAATAAACTCTAATAATTCAGAGTTTAATCGGAGAGGTTATAAATCTGTCCAAACATTGTTCCCATCAAAAATTGAACTCGATATTTCTCTAATTTTCCTTTTTTATTAGGAGCCCGTTTACCACTCAAACACAAATACTTGATTGCATTTATGAAATATTTTAAAATTGGATTTTAATTCCATATTTAGGAGTATAATAAATTTAAAATAAATGAATCCCAAATTAAAAGACTACCAAAATTAAAGTTGGAACCTAACCCACATTTGTGTAAATTTTAAAATGTGTTTTTTTCTTACAAAAATATTAATTTTCAGATTATTTTTTAAAATTAAGTATTTTATGAAAAACACGTGTTTTCATTCATAGAAAAAAAGTTTTCGATATTTTTTCCTAATTTTATTTTAAAAAATTAAGAATTAATTTTCCTAATTTTTTTTAAAAATTTATTTTCAAAAAGTATTAATTTCACAGAAAATAAATTTATTAAAAAAAAGATTTCAAACAATTTTCTTTAAAGAAATAAGGCTTTGAGTATTTTTACTTAAACCTCCTATAAAACAATAAATATAAAGGAGTTGGGATAAAAAAAAACTAATTTAGTAAGGAGTTAACTGAATGAAATTTTGTAATTTCATACATTTCTTTAAGTAAGCTCTTTGAATTTGCTTTCATATATACATATGAGATATAATTCTATTTTAATAGAAATAGAAAATGAAAGGGGTGGAGCTTGTCTCATTGCGATGGAGCAATATTTTTAATGCGGAAGAATTGAATTTATAAGATTAATAATTTACGTCAAAGTTAATGAAAGAATCAGAAGTAATGTGTGAGTGATGATAAATTTGAATATTTAAAATGACATGTTTTTTCCTTTGAAATAATTTGTACATGTTATACGGATAACCGCCTAATTAAATTAAACGGTAATTAATATATTGGAGGAAAAATTGTTTACTTCTTATCTAAACTGAAGTCTATCTCTTTCCTGATATATCTTTATTTAGAATTTGTTCTCGAGCCTTATTCTCCCAATGGCCTTGTTAATAATCATAGCCATTCCAAAGAAGTGATTACTCAACTAATTATCTGAGTCTATGGTTTTTAATATTGTCATGTCATTAGGCTCATCAAGTTTTCTTGCTTTTAAATTGTTGTGGGAGACAATATCAATTACCATAAGTAATCATTAAGCATGAGGATCCATATAATAGTACAATTCTTTGTGCTATACACCTATCCAAAAATTTAATCTAAAAAAGAAAAACCAACATAGTATTAGAAAATGATGAACCACGTTTTATGATTATGACACCCAATATTTCACTCATGTAAATATTTTACATGCAAAAAGAGTTTAATCAAAACATTGAATCTACCGTAAATCATATTAGACTTAAATATTTGAGTGATATACAATTTGGTCCTATCTAATAAACTCAATGATTGTATTATCTCTAAGATGTTAGATTAATACAACACTAAATTTGGGTTGGATCTTGAATTTTAAGAGAGTTTGTGTAAAATTCTCAATTTAAAATTATGATAAATTTATAATTTTTTTATTTTAAACAAATTTTAACAATGACAAATACATTTTTTTTATAGAGAAATACGTGATAAAATCTTATTAATACTAATTTGACTTTATTTTGTATATCTTTATCACTGATCCTAAAACTAACATTCCATAACATAACATAAGTAGATATTATGGATATGATTTCGAGTTCGAGTTCGGTATTATGGATATGAGATCGAATTCGAGTTCAATTTGATTTTCTATATAGACAAAAATAAACATAAAAACATTATGGAACCCAAAATCTGACTTTATGTTTTCAAAGTAACCTAAATAAAATAAAATAAAGATAGAAAATAATCCATATTGATTCTATATTATAGTTTGGACAAAAATAAGTAGAGAAAAACTCATAAAGTTAGAAAAAGTGTGCACTTTATCTTGATGTATATGATCTCCAGCTACAATGTTTGACATATTTTTATCTTATCTTTGATATTCCTCTCTCGCATTTGGTGTGAAGCAAATCATATTATTCTCCATGTCTTATAAGGATTGTTACATTAGAACATATCAAAGAAATAAAATAATATTTTATTTTAATATTGTTTTAATAATTTTTGTTAAGTATAATATGTGTAAATAGTATGAGTAATAATAGTCTTAGATTGATTAGAAATGTGAAGAGTTAATCATTTATAAGTGAGAGAACTCATCCACCTATCACCGTAAGATTTTGGATTAATATGTGATGTGTCTCTCACAAAGATATGTTGTTCTAAAAAGGATGTCCCACCTTTAGAATGCTCATCACTTGACACCCCCTTATATCGAAAGTATCCCAACAGGTGTTGGGTAGAGTGTCCTGTTAAAAAGTGTCAACAACAGTACAAGTGTATGTAAAAGTAAGAAGATTAAGAAGGATGTCCAACCATTTAAATGCGCCACCAATTTTAATATTGTTTTTGTAAATTATTTCACGTCTTAAATATTAGAATGTCTTGGAATTTAAATTCAAATTCAAATTCCTACAATTGAATGTTTATGCATACCTATCAACCAAACTACTTTAATAAGATATAATACCCTTTTTTATTGTCAAATTAATCTTATTAAACATAAACTAATTCTCAATTAATATGAATATCAAATAAATTAATAACTCAAGAGCTATGTACGTATTATTAATTGATAATATAATTAAAAATCATTATTTAAAAAAATATTTAAAATTAAAAGTGACATTTTTGTAAAAGAAATTATGTGTGCAAATGTGATAAATTATTATGAGACGAAAAAATATTACTTTAAAAAAGGTTACAAAAGCAAAGGAACATAAGGGTCCTAAATGTTGGAAAATATGATCTTGATTATAAGCATGGAAGAAACTTCCCATGCACATTAATTAAAGTTGTTAGCTAAACAACTGTATTACATTTCCAATGTGACATAAAGTTCCAAGTTTATTTAATTAGGAAAAAAAAGAGAATAAATGTAAAAGACTTCCTATGTGTTTGGATGGGAAGTTTAGGTTTTTTGTAGTAAGAAAATTAGTAAAATACCCGTGCGTCCGCACGGGTAAATTTATTTAAACGTTATAAAATTTTTTATATATATCAAGTTCAGTTTAAATGAATTATTTAATTATGTTATAGTATACTTCACCAACCATTTAACAATTCAACCAATTAATACTACTGAGATTCTCATTGCCATATTAAATATACAATGGACTATCATGGATTAAGAAATAAATAATAAAACTGGGAAATAAACATAAGTAAAAATGTAACATTTTTACTGAATGAGAAAATGCTAATTTGATATGAGTTTAATAATATTTGGAACAAACAACTTAGTTGCTACAGTAGATAATATGAGAAATTAATTACACAGTTTAGATTTAAAATTTAATAGTCAAACTCTTAGTACTAAATTGAGTACATAAATAAAACCACTGTCAAATAAATAAAAATTCAAGAAGTGCATTGAACATACTAATTGTAATTCAAGTCAAACCTATGAATAAATGTCCTGTTATCAAAGTCCTTTCACAACATATATCAAAATCCTTCCTCACCATGATGTTATAGTTGATGTATACCTGAATGATTCGAAAATGTTAAGCCAATATGTCAACATAACATGATAGTGTTACATCAATGAAAACACAAAAAAAAAGATATTTTGTAGGATAAACATGAAATAATAGATATAGTGGGAAGATATATAAATTGTTACCTATGAAATGTTGTGAAAAACTTCTTTAAAAACCACATTAGTTGTAGTTTTCAACCAATGTTTATCCTTGTCATGAATCAAAATTTTGAGACCTTCTTTGCTTTTCACTCTAGAAATTGCGACATATAGCTGGCCATGGCTAAAAACCTCTTTTGGCAAGTATAGGCCAACAAAGTCTAATGATTGACCTTGTGATTTGTTAATAGTCATAGCAAATGAGACAATAATGGGAAATTGTCTCCTTACCAATTTGAATGGCCAAGGTGATTGCGAAGGAGACATAGACATCCTCGGAATATAAATGATATTCCCAATGTTTGTTCCAGAAATTATTTTTGCCTCGATAACATGATTTGCAAGCTTTGTGACAGTGAGTCTTGTACCATTGCATAATCCTTCAGATTGATCCAAGTTACGCAACAACATAATAGTTGTGCCAATTTTCAATTTGATGGAATTATTTGGCAACCCTGATGTTTTAAGAGAATTCAAGAATTCCGGAGTTAAGTGTTCAAATGCATCAAAGTCAGTAGATTCAGATCTGTCAATTGAATCACTACTTAGATATTCCTTTTCTTCTCCTTCAATGTCAAAAATCAATAATTAGTATGAAACTATAATAGATTTAATCATATAGAAATGCTTGACTTGATATAGTAATAGTGAAACTAAGTACCTGGAATCATCTTTGTGATATAATCATTGATATCATCAACTACTTCTATAGTAGAAGCCAAAATTGCTCTACTTTGAAGATAGTTTGAATCCTTGTAGTTATTAATTAGATCTGGATATGTACTTGTAACAATTGCTTCAATAGGATCCGTAAAGTTAGAGATCAAAAACTCATCTGGAATGGTAATGTCAACGTAACCATCATTTGGCTCTGAGATAGTTCCATCACCAATTTGTAGTATCCATTCTGAGAAATTTTTAATATCTTCAGTGGTGGAAGATGATGACCCACTCTGTAATCGCATGTTCTTTGTGAGCTTAAGGACCTTGCAATGATCCCATATATATGAAGCATTGATTGTTGCATGTACAATATCTGATCTAGAACCTCTAGGTATGACGGGAAGTATTTGTCTAAAATCTCCACCAAAGACAACCACTTTACCTGCAAAAATCTTTTGACAAAGAATCTTGTCATCACTCATAATATCTTTCATACTTTTATCAAGCGACTCAAAACAAAACTTGTGTGCCATTGGTGCTTCATCCCATATAATGAGATTGGTTACTTTAAGCAGGCCAGCAAGTTCATCTTTTTTATCTATATTGCAAATAGATGTTTCAAGTGTAGGAACCGGAATCTTAAATTTTGAATGAGCTGTCCTTCCACCTGGTAACAACAAACTTGCAATGCCACTCGAGGCAACATTTAAAACAATTTGTCTTTGTGAACGAAGTGCTGCAGAGAGAGTCTTCCACATAAATGTTTTACCAGTTCCACCATAGCCATACAGAAAAAACACACCACCTTGTTGGTTTTGAACGGCTTCCATGATTTCATTGAAGATATCTCTTTGCTCATCTAAATAAAGATATATAGGAAATCTATTTAGTAATAGCAACCAACCATGCATATTATAATGAATATATAAATTAGTGATATACCTGTCAGGGAGGCAAATAATCCTTGGAAAATATTATTTTGTTCATTTGGATCATATTGTCTCTCATCATGTATCAATCTGTTGCCAAGGTAATTAAGCACAAAGTCCTTTGGATATGGCATTGTCTTGAAGTCTTTCAAACTGCGTCCATTATTTTGCAAATGTGTTTCTAATGCCATGAGTGTTAGTTGCTTGATTTCATCTTCTGTGAGTGTCAGTCCTAATTGATATAGATCATTAATATAAGAGTTTCTCTAATAATGGTATAAATAAAAATGAAAAACTCATAATAATAATTTGGTAATTAGTATTATGCCAAGTTCTAGTGGAGTTAACGATATTATCCGCATGCACTTAATAGGATTTGCAATATACATTCATTGTTGAATCCTAATAGGATATTCCAGGTATGCACCTAATAGGATTTACTATACTGCTACCAAACAATACCAAGTATATCTCTGCAATTGCAGCATATCATGACATATTAATGTAACTATTGTAAGATATATTGACAAGAATATATGTTATAATTTCTTGAATTCACATAATACTTTATTAATATGACATAATAATTAGAAGTTAATTGTGAATTTTTTATCAAAAAAATCAAGTTTTTTATAAAAAAAATCTAAAATACCCAAGTTTCCCACTAATTCTCAAAGTACACATGTTTTAAAAAAAATTAACAGTAGGGAACATGCATTGCATACTGACACAATTATGTTGATTCTACCAATGAAGTTGATATTTCAATATTTTAAGAAAAATTGTCCTAAAAAAACTTAACAATGTGAAGCAATTAATCCATTGATGTTTTCTAAAGTGATGGGGTGGAGATGTTTTTTTTTCTTTCTTAAATTGAAAGAAAAGTAAAATGAAAATTTAGGTATTTATTCAATTGATGAAAACTTTCAACTTTAAGCAGGTCATCTATGTATTGTTTAGCTATGAGTTCTTTCTTAACAGTTAATAATCAAAATAATAAGAAATTTGCTTTGCGTTCTTGATGTTATAGGTAAGACGTTTTATTAAAAAATATTAGGTAAAATTCAAAGTTTAAATCTAAATCATCATGTTTCTCTTTTCAGCAAATATTTATTAGAGTATGTGTTACTCGATCAATATTATAATTTTTTTTTGGGTTAATACCTATTTTCTCCCCTGTCATATAGGCGGTTTTTGAAAAAACCCTCTGCAAAAAAAAAGTTGCAAAAATTTCTCTAACATTTGAAGATTCTCTCAATTTTGACCTTTATCACATTCAGTCATCAAAAATGCTGACGTGACAAATAATTTTTATTTTTTTTAAAATTATTTTTCCTATATGGATGACGAGGTGGTTTTTTTATGTATTTTTGATTTATTTTTATTTCCACGTAGGCATTTTCTTTTATATGTATTGTTTGGTTTATTTTTGAAAATATGTAAACATTCAAAATATGTTAGAGGTGAGAATTGAACCCACCTCCTTTCTTTCATTCCTTCAATTCCTTACCACTAAGCTAGACTGCTCATTTTGTTATATTGTTTCCATTAATTAATGTTAATACATATTTTTTATTTTTTACCTTTAATTGATTTTAATTGATATTAATATATTATAACTAAATAATATATTTAGTTTTAATTTTTTTATTAAACTAATTTTATTAATATATTGAATGTAAATACATATTTAATTTTTTATTAAACTAGTTTTAATATATTAATATGTTATAACTAATTTTTTTATTAAACTAAACTATTTAGCTAGAGTATTATTTAAACTATATAAATTATTATTTATAAATGATATATAAATGATATAAATATATTAAACTACATAAACTATTTAATCTAAACTATTATTTATAAGCTACAGTAATTATTGCAATGATATTTTGTTTATAAATAATACTGTAACTAATAAAAATATTTGTATAAATATTTTGTTTTTAATACTGTAGCTTTTAAAAATACTGTAACTTTTAATTAATACTTTAACTAGTACTGTAGCTTTTAATACTGTAGCTTATAAATAATACTGTAGCTTATAAATAATACTTTAATTAATACTGTAGCTTTTAAAAATATTTTTATAAATATTTTGTTTTTAAATAATACTGTAACTAATAAAAATACTTTAATTAATACTGTAGCTTATAAATAATACTTTAATTAATATTGTAGCTTTAAAAATATTTTTATAAATATTTTGTTTTTAAATAATACTATAAATAATACTGTAGCTTATAAATAAATACTTTAATTAATACTGTAGCTTTTAAAAATACTTTTATAAATATTTTGTTTATAAAAAATACTGTAACTATTATTTGTAACTATTATTTGTAACTATACTTTTTATAAATAATACTGTAACTTTTTAGATGATACTTTTTATAAATAATACCGTAACTATTATTTGTTTATAAATGATACTTTTAACTCTTATTAAATAATAGTTTATAAATAATAGTATATTTAGATTGTATATTAAATATATAGTTTATATAGTTTAAATAATATTGTAACTAAATAGTTTAGTTTATTTAGTTTATATATTTATATAATTAAAAACAAAATTAAAGGTAAAAATTGTTAGCATTTTAATAAATTAAAATTACTATAGTATATTTAACATTAAAAAAAATTAAAACTAAATATATTATTTAGTTATAATATATTAATATCAATTAAAATCAATTAAAGATAAAAAATAAAAAATATGTATTAACATTAATTAATGGAAACAATATAACAAAATGAACAGTCTAACCTAGTGGTAAGGAATTGAAAGAATGAAAGAAAGGGGGTGAGTTCAATTCTCACCTCTAGCATTTTTTGAATGTTTACATATTTTCAAAAATAAACCAAACAATACATATAAAAGGAAATGCCTACGTGGAAATAAAAATAAATAAAAAACCACCTCGTCATCCACATAGGAAAAATAATTAAAAAAAAAAAAATTATCTGCCACGTCAGCATTTTTGATGACTGGATGTGATGAAGGTCAAAATTAAGAGAATCTTCCAATGTCAGGGAAATTTTTGCAACTTTTTTTTTCGCAGGGGGATTTTTCAAAAACCGCCTATATGGCAGGGGGGAAAAATAGGTATTAACCCTTTTTTTTTTTAATTTTTATAAAAAATCTCAACAAAACAAATAAAAACATAAAAAATACTATTGCTCAACACGGTATATTCTTTTGGCCAGCTTATGAGAGGTCAAGAGCTTCTTCCAAGGTTAGAAAAGGTGAACATGTTCATCGAAAATCTTATTTATTTATTTATTTTTATAAAAGGGAGGGTTTACGCTCAGAAGAAAAACTACAACGAAATTAAATGGGGAATAGCATTTTCACACAAATCACTAGTAAGAATATGATTAAGAAAATAAGGGCATTCCTCGAAGCTGTACATAGAAGTTTGTTGTAAATTAATGTCGTCAAGAACAAAGTAAAATATGAGAAAAATATTTGAGTTTAAACAAACACAAGAAACTCTATTAAGTTTTACAAAAGAGAAATAAGAAGGAAGAAGAAGAATAGAAATTTGTTAAATATGTTTTTTTATTCACTTTCTCAATAAGGGTTCAAAGATTACAAGTGAATATCAATAATTAACCTCTCTCAACAACCTGAGAGAACTAGTCTATTTATAAACTACTAGGCTAACTTAGGCTACGAGCTAACTTAAAAATTGGGCTTACAAGCAAGATCCAATTCGACATGCTAATTTAAACACAAAGTTAACATATTTTGACAGCATGCTTAAACAAACTTCGACTCCAGCATTCACAACTTCTGTCGAACCATGAAACTACCCTTATCGACACTAGAGTTCGATCAAAAAATACCACAAAGTCAATTGCAATCTTCCATTTCTAGCTAAAGTATCAGCACACATGTTGGCTTCCCGGTAAATATGTAGAATCCTAACATCAATATTTTGATGCATTAAAGCCCTGATTTTAAGATAGAGATAAAATAAGCAAATAAGTTGAAACCTAGATGTTTCTTAAATGAAAGAAAAAATGACGGTGCTAAATTTTGATTGAGATAATTGAAAAATTGTAAGTTTTAGTTAGTGATTAAGTGTTCTACACGATGTAGCGTTGGTAATTTAGTCATATCTTCGTGTTTACTAGTTAGACTGGCCTTATTCATATGCCATTAGAAATTTGACTCAATTTTCTTCAACATAGGTCCTGGTTGTGACAAATTATATTGAAAATGGATAGAGGAAAATAGGGTATAAGTTGTTCTTATTTTTGCTTCCATGTTTTTGTTGACAAAAAAATAAGTGTGAGTTGGAAATGTGGAGACGTTTCATATTGATTAGATAAGTAGAGATTAAACACTTTATAAGTGAGAGAATCCACACACACCTATCACTTTAAAATTTTGGATAAATATGTGATGTATCTCTCACAAGAGGTGTTACTCATAAAGAAAGACCCCAATAAATGTAATTGCTCAATCATGTTGACCCTCTAAATTAATGACCCAACAATGGTATTGATCGTACTTGGATCAGACAATATCTGTGGCCAACAACGTCGTCTGGACTTCAGCTCCGGTGAGGTTGAAAGAAGGCGGGGGGGGGGGGGGGGGGGGGATGTACCTGCAAGGTACTCCGACGCTCAAGTAAGGCAAGGGTCACAAGTAAAAGCAAGTACAAGGTTAGAGTAAGAAAGTGTGTGTAACCTGACCCTCTCAAGTGAGAGGGTATTTATAGAGAACCCCCAACGCGGGGCCAACGGTTACTTGCATTGGGCTGGATTGCCAGGCCCAATCCAAATAACTGTCAGGGCTTACGTGGCGAAGTGAAGACCAACACGTGGTCTTCGCCCAGGGGTAACCGTTCTTAGATCTCCGAAACTAGGGCAGACCGATTCCATCGGGAGTGGGTGGTTACATGAGAACGTGTCCTCGCGGGGAGGAGTCTTGCGTGTCGGGGAGAGACATGTCCTCGCGGGGAGGACTCCTATGTGAGAAGGAGATGGCTCCTCGCAGGGAGTAGCACCTGAGTGTCGAGGAAAAGCGAGCCACGAGGGGCTTGATGCCTCTGCTCGACGGACTCTGCTGAGCCCGACAATATTGAGGGGTGGCACGTGCCCGACGCTGTTGGGGCATGTATGTGCCCGACAGTGGTCTTGTAAAGAGGTCTTTGTTGGGCCATCTCATGTCCTGTGGGTTGGGCCTTCTCGATTGAGGGGCAGACCCTGGCCCAGTCCAGAACAGGAGCCCCCCAAGTCGTTGCTTCGAAGTGTCGGAGTAATGACAACAAGCATGTCGGGGAAGTATCGATCGTGATACCGCAATGAGGGAACTTATTTGATACCAACTGGCCGTACCGTCGGGGAGCCACACGCTCGATGGGTAGAAATCAGCGAGCAGGACTCGAGCGTGGGAGTTCACAGATGGTCGACTCAGCGGAGAGGCGAGAAGTTTGAACTTGGGTGTCGAAGCAAATGGAGAGACGCGTGTTGGGGGAGCGAACGGTCGCATGTATGCCACGTGTCAGACGCCATCATTGCCTAGGGGCGACTAGGCTAGGGTAGTGTACTCTAGTAATCTAAAACTCTTCGAATTCCGTGAGGATCCTATAAATAGGTCTCACCTCATTCCATTTGCACCATTTGCTCTTTTCCTCCCAGACTCTCCCTCTATTCTTCTCCGTTTTTCCGCCGCTACCTTCCACCATTCTCCGTCGTTCTCCATCGACGATCGCCGTGCCGGAACCCTAAAAAGCGTATTTCAAGTAAGTTTCTTTCTTTTTCTCCTTTCGTCTGCATTTATAGGGTGAATCTTATGGTGAAACTGATGAAGTTCCCATGGAAATCACGAAATATCAGGCGAAAACGGCAGAATTTCATAGTTTAGTTGTTGAATCTCACAGGGAGAGGCGATGAAATCCCCGAGGACACGAAGAATATCCTGGGGTCATGAGACGAACGTTTCTCAACTCTTTGTTGAACATTCCGGGGGTCAAGGATGGAATCCCCGGGGAGCCGACGTTTTATCTCGGGGATATGGGTCGAATACCCCCGGGGTCCCGCCCAATTTCGCTCCCAGCGGACCCGAGGATGGTCGCGGGTTTGCGTTCCCCGACGTTCCTCCTCGCCCTTTCACTTGATCAGCGGTGGAAGGGGTGGATTTGATATGGGGTCATCGAATTCACCATTTCCTTCTGTTTTTCAGGTAAATGGACGTATTGCCCGTGGCTGAGGGATCTTTGGACGTCGACGACCAACCCGACTCTCCAATGGGCGCCAATCGCTAGGGGTCGAGGAATGCCCCCTCGAGGAGTGGGTCAGCGATGAGCCGTTGAACATTGCTTCCCATTTTGTTTGACGAGGACGAGGACACTATTTTTTGCACAGTCAAGCACCAACTGGTGGGTTCCTCAAAGTCGTGAAAGGTGTTCCGACCTCAAGCACACCATCGCATATGCTCGACGTACCGAGGGATGAGGTTCCCTCTTTACGAGTTCATGTTCGACAAGGCGAGGTGGCATCTACCCTTTACAGATTTTCAACAGGCGGTATTCGTTTGGTTGCGTCTGGCGCCTTCGCAGCTCCACCCCAACTCCCTCGCTTTCACCCGAGCTTTCGAGCTCGTCTGCAAATATCTCTGAATCAGGGCAACCGTGCCTCTCTTATTTCGCATCTTCCACCACCAGCGGTAGGCCTTCGATGGCAGACACGACTGGGTGTCTTTCAAACAAACGAGTAGTCTCTTCTATACCTACTTGGATCCCGTTTGTGACTTCAAACACCAGTATTATATCGTGAGTCCAGTCATTCTTGAAGCTGTGAATTCGGTGTATTGCCGAGTTTCCCTTGAAGCGGACGGGCGAATGGAGGAGGTCCTCGAGCCAAGATTCCCCTTGTTCTGGATGGAAGAACACTTCAAAAAGGGGGCGGACAGCTACGAAGTCAGTCCTGGCCGTTTGGACGAGGGGGATTGTCTGGCTTATGAGAGAATAGTCGCTTTCGTTAACGGGTTTAATAAAGCCAAGTTCGTGGCACCGAACGGGGAGTTCCTTCTGGGCGACGGTGGGGAGATCTTAACGAAGCGTCGTTCGATCAACACCAGGGCTCTCCTCGAGACGTTTTCTGACGAGGAGACTCTCGAGCTGTTAGGTGGGGTAGCCTCCTCGACCTGCCTTTCCCTTCATCTTTCTTTTCGAATTACTGACCTCTTTGTTTTCTGTGCATGTAAGATGTCGAATGCCGAGAAGCGTCTCAAAAAGTTGAAGGCTAACCGTGCTACGAAGAGGGGAGGCAAAAGCCGCCTTGAGCAGATCCGAGTGCAGGAACCCGTTCCCACTCGAATAACCGGGGGTTCTTTTGGCTCTCACCAGGATAGTGATTCTCCCAGGCCTCAAGTATCCCCGAAGAGGCGGCGGGTTGCGGACTCAGTGGCCATCGACCTTACTGAGAACGAGAGTCCCCCTGCTATAAACTTTGTGCTCCCCGCCTTGCCACTTGAAGCCGAACTTTTTCATGGGGAATAATTCCCTTTGCGTGGGTGCCCCCGAAGCTCAGGCCATCTTAGGCGTCGACAAGGTTTCTCGGAGAAAGGCGCTGGTGGAGGATGTGTCCGCTGTGATGCGGGTTTGTGCGGCTGCCCTGGTTCTGAACGACGAGGCGTGCCCGAAAGGTAAACTGAACAGGTTGCGCGAGAGTTTCCAGTCTATCTCAGCTGAAATGGAGAAGGTGGGCAAGGAGCTGGCCGACTGTAAAAGCCAGAACCAGGCCCAGGTCGAGCTCTAAGGGAAGTTGGAGGAAAAGTTGAAGAATGCTGAGGAAGAGCGGAGACGTCTCATCGGGATTAAAGAGGAGAGGGACCTTCTCTTGGCGAGGAATGCCGAGTTGGAGGAGGCTGTCCGCCCCGCTGATGAGGAAACCGAGGAAGATAGGTTGCTGACCTTGCGGGCAGCGCTCATAGCGAGGCTCCGGCAATCCGAGGAGGACAACCTCGAAGTGGCCGACATAGGATTCAGAAACGTCGTACAGCAGCTTCGCGTTCTCAACTCCGACCTCACAACCGAAGGGATTGACCCTGACTCCGAGGTGGTCGATGGTCAAATCGTACAGCCGATGCGGGTGGACGAGGTTCATGAACGCGAGGAGTCCGAAGGGAATGTCGGCGAGTAGGCTTTTCTTCTTCGTTTTGTTTGGCCTGTGAGCCGTCTTATTTATTTTTCAATACGTATGCCCGGCCTGCGTGCTAGGGGCTTTTGATACTTGTTTGTAATATTTGTACAATGGGCTTCTGCCCGCTTTAATGCATTTTTGCTTGTGTGCTGTTTGTATGGTTTATACTGTGTGTGACGTTATAGCATTTGTTATACTTTGTTTTTGTCTAAGTAATAAAGACTTTGGGATTTGCTCGACCTTGATAGTCCCTGACCGCGTGGAGAGCTGGTCGGGTGGTCGGAGACGTATTCCGACCTTCAACGAGGCTAAGAGCTCGGTCGAGGTCTTAGCTTCGTGGCGTGAACTTCCCATGGCGAGCTGGGTGTTATGCCTAATTGGTACAAAGACGGCGTAGCTCGATCGAGGTATCCCCGTCAGATCAAAAGTCCTCGTGCACACATAACGCGGTCTTCGATTATCGTGTTCTGTATAGGGGTGTCGCGCTCGTACATTAGTGCGTCCCCGTAATCGCGATGCTAGTGCGTCACGGGCAGTGGTTAACTGTAGTATTGTTTGAGCTTCTCAGCATTCCATGGTCGAGCAAGTTCTTCCCCGTGTAGATTTTCGAGGAAGTAGGCTCATGTCCCCGTTTTCGCGCGGACGCTGTACGAGCCCTCCCAGTTCGCGGCGAGTTTGCCTTCTCGCGAGTCTTTCTGGTTTCTTCGTAGGACGAGGGTGCCCACCTGAAAATCACGTTTGATAACTTTGTCGTTATAACGTAGTGTTATTTTCTGCTTGAGTGAAGCTTCTCAGAGAGATGCGCCCGAACGTGTCTCCTCGACGAAATCGAGTTCTTCCCTCAGGGCTTCGTCGTTCGCGTCCTCGTCAAGGGGGGCTTCTGTCCTCCTCGAGGGTTCCCTAATTTCCATGGGGATCACCGCTTCCGTTCCATAGGTCAGACAGAAATGGGTCTCCTCGGTCGTGGAATGTGGGGTAGTTCGGTAGGCCCAGAGGACGTTGTGTTGCTCCTCGACCCACCGTTGTTTGGCGTCGCCTAATCGCCGTTTCAATCCTCGTAGGATTACTCTGTTCGCCACCTCAGCCTGTCCGTTCGTTTGAGGGTGCTCGACCGACGTGAAGTGCTGCTTCGTGCCTAGCTTGGAGACGAAGTCTTGGAAGTTCTTGTCGGTGAACTGTGTTCCGTTGTCAGTGACAATAGCTTGAGGCAAGCAAAATCGAGCGAGGATGTTCCTCTTGTAAAAATGTAGTATGTTGAAGGCCGTGATTTTGGCCAATGCTTCCGCCTCAATCCACTTCGTGAAGTAGTCCACCCCGACGATGAGGTATTTGTTTTGATATGACCCCTAGACGAAAGGTCCGAGGATATCCATCCCCCACCACGCAAACGGCCACGAGGAGGACAGTGTTTTGAGCTCGTTGGGAGGAGCAAGGTGCATGTTCCCATTTCGTTGGCATCTGTCACACTTCTTGACGTATTCCTTGGCGTCCTGTTGCATGGTGGGCCAGTAATACCCTGCTCGAAGCGCCTTACGGGCTAGCGATCGCCCGCCGAGGTGTTGTGCATTGATTCCTTCGTGGATTTCCTGGAGGATGCCCGGGACCTTGGTCTCCTCGACGTACCTGAGGAGGGGAATAGAGAACCCTCGCATGTATAGCTTGTCCTCGACTATTGTGTATGAGCATGCCCGTCGCTTGACCATTCCGGCTTCCTTGGGATTTTCGGGCAGTTTGCCCGTCGTGAGGTACTCGTACACGGGGGTCATCTAGCAATTGCTGTCACCAATGGCGTTTACGTCCGCCACTGGAGCGGGTTTGTCGATGCTCGGCCGGGAAAGTACTTATTGTATGACGGATTTGTTCCCGCCTTTCTTTTTTATGCCTGCCAATTTGGACAAGACATCTGCTCGGGCAATGTGCTCGCGGGGATGTGAGTTACTTTCGCGGAGGTGAACTTTTTCATCTTTTCTTTCACCAAGGCCAAGTATTCTATGAGGTTGTCGTTCTTGGCCTGGTACTCTCCTCGGACTTGCGAGGCCACGAGCTGGGAGTCGGTGAAGAGTTTCACCTCCTTGGCGCCGAGGTCCTCGGCCAGCCGAAGTTCGGCGAGGAAAGCCTCGTACTCCGCTTGGTTGTTTGACGTCGGGAAGGATAGTTCGAGGGATACCTCGATCAGGATACCTTCCTCGTTTTCGAGGTTGATGCCCGCCCCGCTTCCCTTCGGGCTGGATGCTCCGTCGACATAGATCGTCCATTTCTGGGATCTGTTGGTCGAAGGTTCCGGGACGGTCATCTCCGCTATAGAGTCGGCCAATACCTGAGCCTTCAGGGCTTTCCTCCCTTCGTATTGGATGTCAAACTCGGCGAGTTTGAGCGACCACCTGAGCATTCTCCCCGCCATGTCTGGTCGTCCAAGGAGCTACCTTATAGGCTGTTCGGTCCTTACGATGACAGTGTGGGCAAGGAAGTAGTGGCATAGCCTCCTGGCCGCGGTAACGAGGACCAGGGTGACTTTCTCTATCTGCTGATACCTGAGCTCGGGGCCTTGGAGGGCTTTGCTCGTGAAGTAAATTGGCTTCTGCCCGTCCGGGGTTTCCCGAATGAGGACGGCGCTGACTGCTTCATTCGTGATCGCAAGATACAAGAAAAATGTCTCCCCGACCTCAGGCCGTGAGAGGACCGGGGGTTGTGATAAGACTTGTTTTAGGTGGAGGAGCGCCTGCTCGCATTCTTCGCTCCATTCGAACTCCGCTTTTTGTCGATGAAGTTTGAAAAATGGGAGTGCGTATTGTGCGAACTTGGCGACGAAGCAAGAGAGAGCGGTGAGCATCCCGTTCAATGATTGTATCGACTTCTTTGAGTCCGAAGTAGGGATCTCGGAAAAGGCCCTACACTTGTCGGGGTTGGCTTCGATTCCTCGCTCTGTGAGGTAAAAGCCGAGGAACTTACCTACCCGAACGCCGAAGGTACATTTGTCGGGATTGAACCTTATGCGGCACCTCCTCGTTGTGTCGAACACCTTCTTGAGGTGCGCGGCATGGTCGACTTCTTCCGCTGATTTGACGATCATGTCGTCCATGTAGACCTCGAGCATGTCGCCGATTTCAGCCCGGAAAACCTTATTCATCATCCATTGGTAGGTCGCACCGGCGTTCTTCAGACCGAAGGGCATCACATTGTAATAGTAGTTTCCCGACGCTGTCATGAAAGTCGTGTGTTGTTTGTCGACCTTGGCCATGGAAATTTGGTTGTATCCCGAGTATGCGTCCATGAAGGATAATAGTTTGTAACCTGCAAATTTGTCGACCAGCTGGTCGATGTTAGGCAAAGGATAGCAGTCTTTCGGACAAGCTCGGTTAAGATCAGTATAATCAACACACATCCTCCATTTTCCATTATTCTTTTTAACCAGTACAACGTGGACAACCAGGTCGTGTACCTGGCCTCCGAAATAAAATTTGCCTCTAGGAGGTCTTTTACGGATTTTTCAGCAGCCTCCGCTTTTTCGGGAGACTGCTTACGTCTACGTTGAGCTATGGCCCTAGCGGCCGGATCTACTGCGAGTTGATGGCAGGCCACCTCGGGGTCGAGGCCAGGCATCTCGGAGGCGCTCCATGCAAAGAGATCAGCGTTCTCCCTTAGACATGCCTTCAGCTGCTCCTTCGCCAGGTCGGGGATCCCGGTGCCAATCTTCACGTTACGGTCTGGATCGTCCCCAAGTACCACAAGCTCAAAGTCTCCGTCGGGGATGGGGCGCGTTGGGTGGAGAGGCTGCCCGTTGTTTTCCGCCTGGAAGTCGAGGTCTTCTGCCCCGTCTTCGTCGGGTTCGCCCGGGAATCTGCTGTCGAGTTCGACCGCGTTGAAGCGCGGGAGAGGTACCTGTTCGGCGTCCGGGGGTGGTTTGGCCACGGTCTTGGGTTTGGTGCCGATGGAACTCATGCCTTTGATAGCGGCGTCGAAGCATCTCCTGGCCGCGTCTATGTCCTCGTGCATTGTCACTACTCGTCCCCTGGCCGTGTAGTACTTCATTTTGAGGTGGACTGTTGATGGCACCGCCGTAAGCTCGGCCAGGGTGGTCCTCCCGAGGATGCAATTATAAAGGGATGGGCATTCGACCAATAGGAAACGGACCTCACCTGTCGGGCAGTGTCTTCGGCCCCGAATGTAACCATCAGCTCAATGTAACCCCATGGTCTGGTGGTGGTTCCGTTGAACCCCTGCAGATCTGAACTGACGTACGGGGTCAGATGTCTCTCGTCGAGCTGAAGGGTCCCGAACAGATGGGCATACATGATGTCGACCGAACTTCCCTGGTCGACGAGGATCCTTCGAACGTCAAAGTTCGCCATCTGTGCCCTGACCAGGAGGGGAATAGTGGCGTTTGGCACTCCCTCAGGGAGTTCTTTGAGGTAGAAGGTGATCGGGTTGGAGTTTCCCCGCACTTTCTCGAGAGCTGTTGTCTTCGCCGACGTTGCAGATTCCAGCTCATCAAACTTCCGCTTGATCGATCCGACAAACAACTTCTCGAGACCACCTTCGGAGATGACCATCGCTTTGGGGAAGCTTTCCCAGGTGCTACGGGCAGTGACAGGATCCTCGTGGGGGAAGGTCGCCCACATGTTGCGAATTGCTTCTTAGCCCTCAATGATTATGGGGACGAAGAAGTCCTCGGGTCGAGTGACGCTGAGGGCGAACTGAAGCCGACTCTCGTAGGGAGGGGGTGTCGTCTCCTCGACGTTCTGGGCTTCTCGGGAGCTGGGCGTATTTCTTCAAGTGCCCTTCCTTGATAAGGATTTCAATTGCATCCTTGAGATGGATGCAGTCTTCTGTGACATGCCCGTGACTCCGGTGGAATCTACAGTACTTTGACTTGTCAACGTTTGATTTGGGGGCAGTGGACTTCAGAAAACGGACTCCCCCTTTCACAAATTCTGAGTTCTGGCACTCGGAAAGGATTCGCGTGCGGGGAGCGTTGAGTGGGGTGTATTCAGTGAACTGGCCAACTGGTCCGCGTGGTTTACGAGGTTCACGGGGGCGATTATCTCTCTTTCTTTCTCCTCCTCGTCGGGGAGGAGAGTCTTCTTCTTTATGGCCGCGGGGGCCCTCTTTGCGTCTCGATTCAAGGGCGATATGCGCTGCCTCCGACTCCTCGAACTCGATGTACGACTGAGCCCGTTGGAGGAGATCCTCCAGACGGCGGGGTCTGTGGAGGCCCGCGGACTTGGCAAAGTCAGATCCAAAACGTAGCCCATGGATGATTAAATACTTCTTCATATCGTCGGTCGTATGGACCTCAACAACTTCTCTGTTGAATCTCTCAATGTAGTTCTGGACAGATTCGTTCTTCCCCTAGAAGATGCTTTCTAGGGCAGCTTCTGTCTTCGGGTGTCGACGAGATGCGGTAAAGTGTTTGGTGAAGCATTGTCTTAGTTGCTTCGAGGATGTGATCGACCCGGGTGCCAGACCCTTGTTCCAAGTCATGGCGCCCTTCCGCAAGGTGGTGGGGAAAATCCTGCACTTAATGGCCCCCCTGACGTTTCTGAAGTCGATCATGGCTTCGAAACTTTCGACGTGGTCGTCGGGATCGGACAGGCTGTCGTAGTTCCCCAGTTGTGGAGGTTTCTCCATGCCCACAGGAATTGGGGCGTTCATGATCTCCCACGACAGAGGGGTCCTCTGGTCGTCGTCATCACTTCTTGTAGGGGATCTCAAAGGGGATCACTGATGTCGTGGAAGGGAATTCCTCGAACGGTGCCTCGGTCTCTCCTCGGTCTGCTTGGACTTCTTAGTAGTGGTGGAGGCCCTGGGTTCCTTCCGAGGCGGGGAACGAGGGTGTTTCTGGGAGATCGTCGGCTGGGGGACGCTCAAGACGTGGCCGGCGGCCTCCACGCACCGGCGAGGGGGTTCGAGATTCGTCGGAAGCGGTCCTTCGAGGGGAAGGAGAACGACGAGGTGACGGTGGACGACGATGTCTTCACGGGGAAGATCGCCGTGCCTGCCCTTGCTCCAGTGCTTCAATTCTAGTATTCTGGTGTGCGATCAGCTGGTTAGTCTGATTGATCAAGGCAAACAGGGCCATGGTGCTCGAATCTGTATTGGGCGGAGGAGCAACTGGCTGAAAAATGGCTTGCTGATCGTCTTGGCGGGCGGTGTTGTCAGCCACGTCTTGGGAGTCCGGGGAGGCGGTCTGCCCGTCTCTTACGTCGCCTTCATCGCCGTTGAGGATAGCAGCGTCCTCGTGGTGGTTTTTCGTTCTCGAGTTATGCGAGGATGCTGTCCAGAGCTTTGTGAGCGGACGGATTGGCCATGCTGGTGATGAATGAGAGGATTGCTTTGGTTTATGAAAGGAAAAACGGGGAAGCAAAGGGTTCCCACAGATGGCGCCACTGATCGTACCTGGATCAGATAGTATCTGTAGCCAACAACGTCGTCTGGACTTCAGCTCCGATGAAGTTGAAAGACGACCGGGGGGGGGGGGGGTGTACCTGAAAGGTACTCCAACGCTCAAGTAAGGCAAGGGTCACAAGTAAAAGCAAGTACAAGGTTAGAGTAAGAAAGTGTGTGTAACCTTACCCTCTCAAGTGAGAGGGTATTTATAGAGAGCTCCCAGCGCGGGGCCAACGGTTACTTGCATTGGGCTGGATTGCCAGGCCCAATCCAAGTAACTGCCAAGGCTGACGTGGCGTAGTGAAGACCATCACGTGGTCTTCGCCCTAGGGTAACCGTTCCTAGATCTCCAGAATTAGGGCAGACCGATTCCATCGGGAGTGGGTGGTTACATGAGAACGTGTCCTCGCGGGGAGGAGTCTTGCGTGTCGGGGAGAAACGTGTCCTCGCGGGGAGGACTCCTATGTGAGAAGGAGATGGCTCCTCGCAGGGAGGAGCACCTGAGTGTCGAGGAAGAGTGAGCCACGAGGGGCTTGATGCCTCTGCACGACAGACTCTGTTGAGCCCGACAATATTGAGGGGTGGTACGTGCCCCGTGTTGGGGCGTGTATGTGCCCGACAGTGGTCTTGTAAAGAGGTCCTTGTTGGGCCATCTCATGTCCTGTGGGTTGGGCCTTCTCGACTGAGGGGCAGACCCTGGCCCAGTCTAGAACAGGTATCATGAGCCGTTGGTTTAAGTGAAATACCAACTCACTTGTATTAAAAGTCCTCCTCGCATGGTGGTGGATAAGAGGCATGTCTTATTGAAAAAGTGTCAACGACGATACAAGTATATATGAGCAAAAGAGTTTTTGCTTAATGGTGGAATATTATGGATAGACTCACACTTAAGGGGGTGTTGAGAAAAAACAAGTGTGAATTAGAAGTGTGGGAAAGTCCCACATTGATTAGAAAACTAGATGTTGAACATTTTATCAGCAAGAGAACTCACACACCTATCACCTTAAGGTTTGGGTGAATATGTGGTGTGACTCTCGTAAGGTGTGTTGCTTATAAAGAAAGGCTCAAACGATAAATGCTCCCTTATGTTGTCCCTCAAAGAACGATGACCCAACCGTTTTAGGGAGGAATTTTGTATCAAGTATCTTGTTTCATGAAACTGTACTAATAGAGGCATTTCCTTGTTAAAAAAATAATCCTATTAGTAAATTAGATATCTTAATATTTTCAATGAATACTTGTTTACTCAAATCTGACTCAGATTGTGTAACTATGACTCATATGGTTGAGATAATAATGGGCTGTTGAGATAATTATGGCTTGTTGAGAGTATAACTCATATTGTTGAGATAACTATAGGCTGTTGAGAGCATAACACATATATAAGAAAACTATAGGTTGTTAAGAGAATAACTCATGTTATTGAGATAATTATATGTAAAGATAATTGTTTGTTGAGGGAAACTAGGGATTAAGGTTTTAGATAAACTAAAATCTCGTATTATATATATATATATAGTCGCAGAAGTAGGCAATTTGGCCGAACTGTGTGAATAAAACTTTTGTGTGTTTCTCTTTACTCTGATCTGTATTTGCGTTTCTGTTCTAACAATTACTATCAAATGACGCTTAATCCAGGAGGTGCGAAATTTGAAGTGACTCGGTTCGACGAAAAAGTAAATTTTGGTTTATGGCAAAGGAGGGTTAAAGATTTGTTGGCTCAACAAGGTTTACAGAAGGCGCTTCATGATGAGAAACCGACAAACATCACAACCATTGATTGGAACTAGATGAAGGAGGAGTCTGCAGGTTTAATAAGAATTTGCATTTCTGATTACGTGAATAATTATATCTTGGACCTCACAACTCCGAAGGATGTTTGACAAAATTGGAAAGCAGCGTCTCTATAGCCCGAAGATGTAGGAAGGAGGCGATTTGCAGAATCATGTCAATGCTTTCAACAACATCCACGCTAATTTAACACGACTTCATGTGAAGGTTGACGGTGAGGATAAAGCCATTATTTTGTTATGCTATTTACCAGGCTCTTATGATCACTTGGTGACCACTCTCATATACGGAAAGGAAACAATCACATTGGATTCTATTTCTTCTACTTTTTTGCAACACACACACAATGTCGCGAAATTGTAGAGGAAGCTCAGGGGAATGGTTTTTTGTGAAGGAAAGCCAAGACCAGGGAAGAGGCAAGAGCAAGGCAGTGAGTTATGGAAAGAAAAAGTGGTTCAAGTCCAAGGACAGAAAAATAACAGAATGTTATGGTTGCAAGAAAATTGACCATTGGAAGAGGGGCTGCCTAAATAAGCCAGCAAACAATAGTTCAACAAATGTAGTCCAATCTAATGGCTCTTGTAGTAAAGAGGATTTGCTTTGTGTTTCATCTACAAAGTGCATTGATGCATGGTTTCTTGATTCTGGGGTGCTCCTACCATATGACGCTGCACCGAGAATGGTTTGACTCTTTTAAATCACGTGTTTTTAGTTTTTTCTATTTAGGTGATGATAAAACTTGTACCATCACTAGAAAGGGGAAAATTAAAATTTCTATGGATGATGGTAGCGTGTGCACGTTGAGTACGGTGCATTACGTTCCATAATTAAGGAAGAATTTGATTTCTCTGGGAATTCTTCAAGCAAATGGTTATTCATTCTGGTCAGATGGAGATAAAGACATCATGAGGGCTAACAAGGGTGCAATGATAATGATGATGGCAATGAGGATTACAGGAAGCATTTATAAGTTGTTATGGGGCACAGTTATGGGTGATGTAGCAATTGTTGAAACTGATAATCATGCAACCAAATTGTGGCACATGCGCTTGGGTCATCTTAGTGAACGTGGGATGATGCAACTACATAAAAGGAATTTGCTGAAGAGTGTTCTCAATTGCACAATTGGATTGTACAAGTATTTTATTCTTGGGAAATAGTGTAGAGTTTGTTTCAAGACCAGGCAACACAAGACCAATGGAATCTTAGACTATGTCCATTATGATATCCGGGGCTTACAAAATAGCCCTTTGATGGAGGTTCCAATTACTTTGTGACATTCACTGATGATTTTTCTCAAAAGGTCTGGGTTTATTTCATGAAATATAAATCTGAGGTCTTTTCCAAGTTCAAACTATGGAAGGCGGAGGATGAGAACTAGGCAGGGAGAAAAAGAAGAAGTTCATGTATTCTGATATTGGAACTGAGTACACGGACAAGAAGTTCATGCATTTCTATGAGTAGAATGGAATCCATAGGTGATTTTCTATGAGAAAAAAACCACGGAAGAATGAAGTTGCAGAGAGGATGAATAGGACTCTGACGGAGAAGGCAAGGTGCCTTCGGTTGAATGTTGGTCTTTCAAAAGGTTTCTGGGCAGCAACACTCAATATGACATGTTATCTAGTCAACAGATCACCACGAATTTCATTGGATGTAAACGTTTCGGAGGAGGTGAGGACAGGTAACCCCATTTATCTAAGTAATTTGATGATTTTTGAGTGTCCAGCGGATGTGCATATTTCCATTGAGGATCGGTCTAAGCTTGACCCCAAGTCAAAACAATGCATCTTTATTGGCTAAAATAAAGGTATGAAGGGGTACAAATTATGGGATCTGGTTAAGAAAAAGGTGATTGTCATTAGAGATGTTATATTTGACGAGCAATCGATGTTGAAACACTCAAATGTGATAGTTGTGCGAGATACTGATATAGAAAGTTCCGGTCTAAACAAGATTCAGGTGGACATTGAGGAGCCACCAGTGAGTCTAAGACAAATTTTAGCACAACACTAGGATGAACCAAACTCAGATTCAGGTGGAATTCAAGATTCAGGTGGAGTACAAGACTATGCACTTGTGTGTGATGGGGAGCCCCATCGTATTACACCTCTAGTCAGATATGGGTTTAAAGACTTATCAACATATGCCCTTTTTACCAATTCAGGAGACCCATCTACCTTTCGAGAGGCTATGGCTAGTCAGGAGAAAGATAAGTGAGTGGGTGCTATGGTAGAGGAGATGGAATCTTCGAAAAAGAATGAGACATGGAATCTTATTCAGCTGCCACAGGGAAAGAGAGCTATTGGTTGTAAGTGGATGTACAAGAAAAATCCAGCAGTAACAGAAAAGAAGGGGAAACGTTCAAGGCTCGCCTAGTTGCAAAGGGGTATTCAAAGCAGAAGGGGATTGATTATTATGAGATTTTTACTCTGTTTGTTAGACAGATTTCTATCAGAGAAATATTCTCCATGGTAGCCATCATGAATATGCATTTAGAGCAGATGGATGTGTAAACAACATTCCTCCATGGTAATCTAGATTAGAAAATCTACATGGAGCAGCCAGAGGGATTCAGTGATAATGGATATGGCAAACTTGTTTGCAAATTGAAGAGGTCTTTATATGGCTTGAAGCTGTCTCCAAGGCAGTGGTACGAGCGCTTTTATTCATACATGCTCTGGATTAGCTATAGAAGGTGTGATTATGATTGTTGTGTTCATGTGAGGAGCCTTAATGATGGCTCTTTTATTTTCCTATTATTTAATGTTGATGATATGTTGATTGCTGCTAACCATTTGCATGATGTAATTGAGTTGAAGAACAAATTGGGTAAGGAGTTTGATATGAAGGATCTGGGTGTTACAAAGAAGATTCCTGGGATGGAAATTCACAGGGACCGAGGAGCTAATAAATTATGGTTGTCTCATAAAAGCTATGTTAAAGGTGTTTTGAGCAAACTTGACATGAGAAAAGCAAAGCTTGTGAGTACTCCATTGGCAAATCATTTTAACCTCTATTTGGAACAGTGTCCGAAGACAAACTCAGAGATTGAAGATATGTCTAAAATTCCTTATTCCAGTTCAGTTGGTTGTTTGATGTATGTTATGGTGTGAACTAGACCAGATTTGGTACAAGAAGTTAGTCAAGTGTGCAAGTTCATGTCCAATCCAGGGAAGCATCATTGGGAAGTAGTCAAGTGGATCCTAAGGTACTTGATGGGTACAACAAATCATGGTATCATGTTTAGCAAAGAGCAATGTGTTCCATCAGTTGTAGGATATGTGGATTCTGATTATGCAGGTGGTCTGGATGATAGGAGGTCAACAATGAGGTATGTATTTACTCTTGCGAGGGGACCTATATGTCAGAAATCATTAGTTCAATCCATAGTAGCTTTGTCTATGACTGAGGCAGAATACATGGCAATAGTTGAAGCTGCCAAGGAAGCATTATGGCTTACAGGGTTAGTGAAAGAGTTGGGTGTTGAGCAAGGTGGAATTCAGTTGCATTGTGATATTCATAGTGCTATCTATTTGGAGAAAAATCAGGTGTATCATGCTAGGACCAAGTATATTGATGTGAGGTTCCACAAAATCAGGGAGTTGTTGGCGTCCAAACAAATATTACTTCAGAAGGATCACACTTCAAAGAATGCAGCTGATATGTATGCCAAGCTAATCACCAGTGACAAGTTCAAACACCATTTTTACTTATTACATATTTCTCATTGGTAAGCAGGAGGTGTACCTCCTCAGTTTCCAGGACGGATCGTTATGTAAGAAGTCTTCATAGGGGTTTGATATTCGCCAAGGTGGAGATTAATGAATATGTCTCATACTGTTGAGATAATTATGGCTTGTTGAGATAACTATGGGTTGTTGAGAGTATAATTCATATTGTTGAGATAATTATGAGTTGTTGAGATAACTATAGGTTTTTGAGAAAATAACTCATATTGTTCAGATAATTATGGGTAGAGATAATTGTTTGTTGAGTGGAACTAGGGATTAAGGTTTTAGCTAAACTAAATCATCGTATTGTGTATATATACATGCAATTCACAAGGCATAAATAAAAGGAACTATAGTTACTCTATAGTCGTAAACGTAGGAAATTTGGCTGAACTGCGTGAAGAAAACTTTTGCGTGTTTCTCTTTACTCTGATCTATATTCACGTTTATGTTCTAATAGTTTGATATCCTAATATATTCAAAAAAATATTTGTTACTCAAATCCGACTCAGTTTGACATTTTAATTAATTAGCAGAAGTTGAGGTTTGACTAGTAGAAAGTAGAATTTTGGGCCTTTTTGAGTGAAATGCAAGTAAGATAAGATATATGTTAGTAAAACTTATTATATTAGGGGGGATTTTTAAAATTTATCTATTTTTCATTAAGACACATGTGTTAAACAAGTGTCTTGAAGCATATGAAGGAGGATGGGTAAATTATGGTATTTAAAAAACATGTTTAATTTAAAGTTTATTACTTAAAACGACGATTTGTGTTAGTATAGCTAAAAATAGAGATAAAAGCAACAGTAAATGGAAGTACCAAAACATAAAGGAATGTAAATAATAGAAATGAGAGAGAAAGAGAGAGAGAGAGAGAGAGAGAGAGAGAGAGAGAGAGAGAGTTCATAGAGATTGCATCAGGATTGATAGAGGTTTGGCGGTTCTTTTTGTCTACTTCTCTCCTTAATAACTTCTTATTGAGAGTTTCACTAAAAAATCTCTTTGAGCTTTTGACAAGTTATGCCCACTAACCTTCTTACAATCGACTGGCAAATTTTAACAGGTTGATCCCTCAAACCAAATGGAGCTTTTAACAGGCTAATCTCACGAACCAAGAACAAGATTTTAACTTCCTAATATCGAAAATTAGATAAAGGTGTTACTGAGATAATCACTCTTTTGATAAAAATAGTTGAACATCGGTACAACTAGAACCTCACAAATCTATTCCACTCACAAAGGAACTAAGACAAATCTTGGTGAAAGAAAATAAAATATAGAAAGGTGAGAATGAAAAAAGGATGATTAAAATCCTAAATATGGTGTGAATAATAGTATGGAGGTGTCCTCCTTTTATAGGAGAAAGTGTAGTTCAAAAAGGAAAACAATTCATGGGTTTTTAATGCTCATAATGCATATTACATAATCCATTATGTAATTAAAATATGGGAAGTTTTTAAATGTCGTCATCCCTAATTGACTATAATCCCTAATAATCGATTATGATGCTTTATAAAAGAGATAATCGACTAACCTTAAGCACATGGATCCATATTTCTCCTTTTTGAGTATGACAACGCATCTCTCAGGGAGGTGAACAAAACAAGAAAAACAAAGGTAAAAGTTTGGATTGGTTAAACTCCCTTTACAAATATAGAGATTATAACCTCCTCCTCTTCAGAGTATACTTCTTCCCCATTTGTATAATAAAAAAGGCAAGTAAACATATATAATGCACAAATCACAAAACTTACTTAGAGAAAGGGAATAAGACGAAGGATAAGAAGAAACTAGAAATTTAATACATGCATGATTGGCTTAAGATTCCTAGTCCTGTTCTTATAAAAAGAAGTTTTCTTTAAGAATAGGTTTAGTAAAAATATATGCGAGTTTATTAGACGAGGACAAAAACTCAAGTACGCATTCCTTTTTTTTTTTGAAATGATCCATAATAAAATGGTGTCTAACCTCAATATATTTAATCAGGGATTGAAGTAACGAGTTTTTGGTGAGGTTTATGGCGCTAGCGTTGTCACATATTATCTGGACGACTCCAAGATTAATACTGTAATCACTTAATTGTTGTTTAATCTAGATAATTTGTTCGCAACAGCTACCAACGAGAAAATATTCTACCTCAGGTGGTAATAATGATACACTTGCTTGTTTCTAGTTATACCAATATACAAGATATTTACCAAGTAAGTGACATATGGAATTGATACATCTCTGATCCAACTTATAACTAGCAGAGTTAGAGTCGTAGTGCCAAACTAAGCCCAAATCTGCTCCTTTGGGGTACCATAAATCGATTTATGGTGTTCAAATGAGATATATTATATGCGTTTTATCGTAGTGAAATGTGATTCTTTTAGGGAAGCTTGAAAACGAGCACACATACACATAACAAGCAGGATGCGATGCAATGAGAAAAAGAACAGAACTTCTCATACATCGGTATTTGTTTTCTTCAACTGGATTTCCCATTTCATCCTTGTTAAAGTTTCATAATGTAGCCATTTAAGTATCAATTTCTTTTGACTTCTCCATACCGAGCCTCTTTAGAAGTTTGCTACAGTGATTTGTTTGATTTATGAATGTCCCTTTTTTTGATCGATGGGTTTGTAGTCCTAGGAAGTAATGAAGCTCCCACATCATGAATATCTCAAAATCTTTCTGCATTATCTCGGAGAAATCTTTGTACAAGAATTCATTAGTGGCACTAAATGTAATATCGTGTACATAAATTTAAACAATTAAAATGTTATGCTTAGACTTTTTGATAAAAAGAGTTTTATCAACCTGTCCTTTCTAAAATTTGTTCTAAAGCAAAAAATTGCTTATACGATCATACCATGATCTAGGAGCTTGTTTCAGACCGTATAAATTATTTTCACATTTGAAGACATGATCGGGAAAGGTTGGGTTAAGAAATCCCAAAGGTTGTAATGTTATTTCAACATTACAACCCTTAGCCAATTATAAAAGAAAAATAATTGTTCACCACCTTATCTTAAGGATAGGAGAGCACTAAAAATGCAATGGTATGAAGAACAATAAAGTTAGGGAGAAAAAGAAAAGGTCATGAAAAATCAAGTAGTAATTGGTGAAAAGAAAGAGAAGAATATGCTTTATCAAAACAAAACAAAAAACAAAAAACAAGAAGAATAAAATGTTAAAGCAGACATAAGAAAATGTTGTTAAGTGGAAAGAAATGAAAAGAGGCTTTTTGAAAAACAAAATTATATATCAAAAACAATTTTCTCTTTTATCTTTTTTAAATCCAAAAAAACAAATATTTTTTGTAAGCCCAAACACGTTATAACCAAAATAAGACCTTAGTAATCCATGGATGATGATTATCTTGCGATATTGCTAAGATGAATGCAACATATTTCTATAGTTTATGCATTGTCCAACAAAGAGGGAAACACTAACCTTTTTTAAAGATAAATCAGTGAGAATATGGATCTGATGATAAATTACTGTTGGTCTAGACATGTTTTGAAATATTACTTTGAAAAAACAAGCTCTTCATATTCATGCTATGATTTGATGATACTTATAATGTTGATTGTGAACTTTCATTATAAAGAGAATCAAGTCATAAAACAACACTTTAAAAAAATTCCTGATCAAGTCATTTAACTTCTTGTGAAACATGTATTTTAAACTTCTTCTAAACCATTTGAATGATTTTTTTTTACAACAAACAAAAAGATAAGTTGTGAAGAGTTGATAAGTTCAAAATATACGTTAAATAAGTAGGCACTTATTAACTTGTTTTACAAGGAATCAAATGAAAACCTCTAATTTATCAATAAAAAGTGATAAAATGCCTCCCTAGACATTTTAACTATATATTGATTGAAACATGGAAAAGCATCAATAAATCACCAAAACATCACAAGAGACCAATCTAAGAACTTTCCTAACAAATCATGACTCGTAAATCCAAGAATAGAAACACGCTTAGAGAGCAAATGTGCAACCTCACTAATCTAGGAAACACATGCGCACTTAGCGAGCAAAAATGGTTCAAAGAATTCTGGGTTAAGTTACTTCAAGATGAATCAAGGGTTTGGTGGATACGCGAGCGTGAGTGGTGCAATTAAAGGGCATAAGCAGAAATGCTAGTCATAAAGTAGATGGCATTACTTAACCTAGAAGAAAATAGGCGCGCTAAGTGAGTCTATGCGGTGCGTTTAGCGAGCCTACCTTTCCCAACCCTATAAAAAAAGGTGCCAGAATGTTCATTTGGAGATGTCATAATTTGGCGGATTCAAGGTGGTTCCTCAATGAAAATAGTTCTTACCACAAATCACAACAAGAGAGAATATGAGAGGAAGGTTGAGGGAGGAAAAGTTGTTCGAGGAATTGTCAACATATGCTTTTCAAATTGTTTCTTCTAGGGCCTTATTATAAAGCTACGATGAGTAAGCATAGCTAATTTTCTCTTTTATTGGGATTAAATGCAATTGTCTTGTTACTTTTGTTTTGATCCAAGAATGTCATATATTGAATGCTAAAGTATATACATAAATTTAGGTTTAATATATGCATGTAATGTTAATATTGGTTGATGGATCATTGATATCTACATTTACTATTGAAACTTAATGTTCACGTTTTGGTTAATATGATGAGAAACCATTTATTAGGTAATATTAATAACTAATTAGAATGACATATTATTGGTCAAGGATGCTACATAAGAATATGTCAATAAAATCTAACCCTAACAAAGTTTTCTCACTGTTGAAACATCGAAAGATTATTTTCTGTTATTTTACTTTTCAAGTATTCACCAAACAATCAATCTTCTAACAAACCAAACTTACAGTAATAGAAACTATTGAACGATCTTTGAAACACAATCAATCATTGTGGAGGTGATAAAACCACATTTGTTATCTGCACTGCAACAAGTATCTGACGTTTGATAATATACGAGTAATCTCAATTCATATTGACCCTAAAAAAGATGAAATGGAAGTTATAAAGAACGAGAAGAATGAGATAATCCCTAATAGCACAGTTACCAAGTGGAGGATGAGTAATGATTACAGAAGGATGAATCTGGATACTAGAATTGACAACTTCCACTTATCATTCAAGAATCAGATCCTTGAAATATTCACTACTACAAAAACACCTATAATAACGATTGAACAACCGTTGTTAGGTAGAGTATGATTGTATGTGGGTCATTTACAACCACGGTCCAGTGTCCGTGATAGAAAACTAGAAACCACAATTGTTTTAAATAACTATTGTGAAAAGTTTAAAAGTCCTGGGTTTGATACCCAACAACGTCATTTCTGCTGTTTAAACAACCTTTCACTATGATTTTATCTTTCAAATGTGGTGATATGCTCTTTTGAGTTTATCATAACATATGTGGAATTCTTATTTCATTAACTACTCACTAAATATATAACCTTTCAATATGATATAGAAATTAATAATTTGACAAATCAAGTTATATTAGAATAACAAGTTACAATGATCAATGTTTTCCTACATTTTTTCCTTTCATTCTATGTATCTCGCTCGTTTTTTAAAGTATTAGAATTAGGTTCAATGCTTATGACTCTTCAACCAAAACTTCATTCTCTAATAGTTCATTGAACTATTAAATAATGAAGTGTTGATTGAAGAGCTACAAGCATCAAACCAAATTCTAACTCTCAAAGAGTGAGAAAGTTACATAGAATGCAAGGAAGAAAGCTTGAAAAACCTTGATCAATGTAAGTTGTTTTCTAAAATAACTTAATTTTCTATATTATAAATTTCTAATTCAATTATAAAGGTTATTTAGTTAGTGATGGATTGGTAAAACACTCAAACCACATATGGCATAATAAACTTATCTAATAGAAATGTTGGTTTAACGTAGTGAAAGCTGCAATATACAAGTGTCATACCCCAATTTTTTACCACAAGATTTCCCATCATTGTGAAAATCATCACCATAATATGGATGTATCATCATGCCTCATCAATCTCCTCAAAGATTGTTGAGCATTCACTATAATCAAGAATTAGGGTTTCCATCCCTCTCTGAGCATTTGAGCAAAAGATCAATCAAGAAATGACATGATCTTCAACTTTTCTAACCTCTAAAACACCCATAAAGGATCAAGAGGACTCCCACATCAAGAATCAAGCACAAAGTTGCAACATTCCAAGTGGAATGAGCCTCGAAATGCCCAGTGTCGCCAAATTAGGTTTTTTTGTCGACTGAGACCTTCAGAGTGAAATTTTCATAGGGGAATGAGCCAAGGCTTCAAAATATGTCTCAATGTGATCAAAATAAACCTAGGAGTCCCTTTGTAAAGATAAATCAACCTCAGAGAATACATTCCTCAAAAGTCGGGAATTAGGGTTTCTCCGCACCGAACCGCTCTGGAGCCAAAAGTCAAAACATGACTTTTTTGGAAAAAATGATCCTTGCGACTCATATTCTCATAAAATATGATTTATAATGTCATTTGAACGAGAATTGATCAATAAATCATGATAACTTATAAAACGGGTAACCTTGGAAATTTGAAATTTTTTCTAAGTTACTAAATTTGGATGGTTTTGGTGCCAACTTTCAAGGACCATAACTTTTGATCCAAGCAGCCATTTTGAGTGATCCAAAGCCTGATTTGTAGGTCTTCCTACATTCTACAAATGCTTCAACTAAATGAAACTCTAATTCTTCATGGATTTTTGGTTATGGATGGATCAAAGTGGTGAAAAATCAAAGATTTAACACTTAGTACAAAACTGTCTAAGTTTCAGCCTTGAACATCAATGTTCATGGGGATTTTTCAACTAAGTCCAGATAGTTTCAAGACAAACTATGACCACACCTGAATTGTACCATATAAGGGCTTTTTAAAAAGTACATGAGCATTCCATAACTTCATTTGAGCAAGGAGATATGATCCTCCCAAAATGACACTTTCAAACTGTCTTGTACAAGACAGATTTGTGCATTCTTGCTCGAATTGGCTAAGTTAGGCAATTAAAAGCCTTGTCATCGATTTGGACACCTCAGGAGATAACATCAAAGGGAAAATATCTTATCCACAAGCCTCCCAAGTCCAAGGATCTATATGTAGCTATGTGTCACCTAAAAAGGCTAAGAATCTCAAAGACTCCAATTTTGTTTCAATGCATTCAATGGGTTCACAAGGTGGCAAGCATCAAGACATTACCGATTGAATTCAGTCAAGCTCTATCTCTGAACCAAAGGACTCATAACCTGCTACACTGACCCAAGTCAATGGTTGGAGAAGACCAAAGATTCCATTTGATCAACATTGGCCAAGGGACTGTCCAAGCCTCAATTTACTATTGATGCCAAAACAAACTTCTTGTACTATAAATAGACATCAATTATGATCAGTTTGAGTACACCAAAGCCTAAGAACATTGGCTTTACTCAAAATTTCTCTTTCACTCCAAAAATGCATTCATTTGCAAGTCACTATCGAATTTTTCATTAGAGAGCCATTCCATCACCACCAGTTGTTCTAACACATTCCATACATCATATATGAGCTGATCAAACACTCCTCACACTTCTGAAACATTAGGATCATCATCTTAATTTCTCACTTGGATCAATTGCAGTCAGAGTTAAGCCAGCCTATCCAAAGAGTTTCAAAACATCCTGAAAGTTGCAACACAATTCTTGAGGCCTAAGGAAGCTATCTAGATCATTGTTTCACTTATGTAACACCTCTACCACTAAAATCGATTCCTTCTTGCAGAGCCAACGCACTTGGCTCAGTTGGTAAAGTTTTAAACCCTCCACCTCAAGGGCGTGGGTTCAAACCTTGGGAAGGTCATCCTATTTTTTTACCACTTATTTTCTTTCACATTTTTCACCATCTTTTAATAACTTCCAAAATTAATTTCTCCCTCAATTTTTATCATTTTTTATTGGTTCTTTTTTTAAAAGAATCACAAAAATGTTAAATTATTTTATTTTACAAAAGAATCCAATTCATATTATTTATTTAATATAGTTATAATTTTTGTAATCAATTTCATTTTATTTGTTTTTAAACATTTTAAAATGAAATTCTCACTTTGATCTTTTCATTCCAAATGAATTTCAAGCTTTCATGTGATTAAAAATGATTTTTCAAAATATTTTAAAGTTGACAACTTGGTTTTTTTAATATATATTTGATATTTTTTATCATTTTATATTTAATTTCCTTTAAAATTTATATATTTTTGATTAAAATTAGGGTTTCTCTTAATTTTAAATTATCAAACACTTTTCAAAACACCTTTGGGCGTCTAATAGAGTGTAAGATCCATCTCTTGTCACAAATAAACTTTTTTGGGCCTCAGTCATTGTATAAGTCCCAGTACGATTTTTAAAAATCTCGGCGCGATCGCCGTTTTCAAACAATTTTAAAATGGGCCTCCCTTTGGTTGTAAGTCCCATTTTTCTTCTTTTTTCAATAACTCTTTGGGACTCTTGATAGAGTGTAAGCCCCATCTCTTGTATAAAAATAAACCTTGGGCCTCTAATAGAGTGTAAGACCCACCTCTTTTGTAAATACAATAATTTGGGCCTCAGTCATTGTATAAGTCCCTTTGTGATTTTCAAAACTACGGCGCGATCGTCACCTTTTCAAAAGAGTTCATCTGGGCCTCTCCTTAAGTATAAGCCCCAAACTTCTTTTTAACAACAACTTTTCTTTTGATTTAGATTCAAATTTGTAGTTGTATCAAAACTTTCTTCAATTTCTTGAATAACTAACCATACAACTGTGTTTATAACACTGGAAGCTTGCTCACCTGTAAGTTCTACCAGTTTCTTTTACATATTTACTTATATATATATATTTCATCTGTATATATATATATATATATATATATATATATATATATATATATATATATATATATATATATATATATATATATATATGCATGTACATCTGCTTAGAGTTTTCCCCAGCAATTAGGTCTAGGTTTTAGATCAAGCCAGTGGTCACTCTTTCAACACAGTCAAAACTAGTTCCCCATAGGAAATTCCAGATACAGTCTTACCTCCTCTTGGGCTTATACAATATGGAACATAGAAAGGCATTATTCCCGGTGAAACTTTTCTCAAGACTGTCACAACTTAGAAATTTGTACAAGAAATTCATTTTCCCAGAGAGGATTAATTCCGGTGAAACCTCTCTTGAATTTCTTCAAACTCTATAACTGTTCACTAAAGAAAGGATTATTCCCAGGGAAACCTTTCTTGAAATTTTCTTAGGTTTGGACCCTCAGGCTTCCTAAAAGCATCCCCAGCCTCCTCTTGGGCTTTGTACAAGGACCCTCAGGCTTTGTAGAAGTCCTCAGTCTTCTCTTGGGCTTAGTACAAGGACCCAAAGACCTCCTACAGGCATAGGACAAAACTTATTCATCCTTTGTTAGTTCAATCCTCCAGAGAGTCAGAATCTCAAAACATCATACCAGTTTAGGGTTGATTCTCATCCCTTAAAACATAAGTCTCCTCTTGGGCATCATACAAAGATAAACCTTTTCATACCAGTAGACTTGGACAGTCTCACCTCCTTTTGGATCTAAATGAAACCCTCAAGTTTCCTAAAAGCACAGGAAAACCCCTTATCATTTCATCAATTTCCAACAGAGTTAAAACCACCACAGGTTTCAAAACTCAATCTTTAAACTCTCACTTTAAATTTCCCCAGCTAGTGTCAAATTACTATCAATCAACCTCAATCAGGACCTCAAGGCTTCTGATATTTCAACTCTTCTGCAACCCTCAGCAAGAGTTTATTCCCCAATTTGGACCTGTCTCTGGATCTCAATAATCCTCAGTAGAAGTTAGCCTCCTCTTAGGCTTCATATAAGAAATTTCCCAAACAGCCTCCTCTTAGGCTTTGTATAATGATCATCCCTCTGCACTTTTTAGCCTCAATCTTGGACTTTGTACAAGACAGATAAAACCTCTCCCCAGTGGAGTCAATTCTTTTTAGCCTCAATCTTGGGCTTTGTACAAGACAGATAAAATATTTTCCCGCTGAGTCAATAACTTTTAGCCTCAATCTTGGGCTTTGTACAAGACAGACTAAATATTCCCTAAAAGAGTCAATTCTTTTTTAGACTCACTCTTGGGCTTTGTACAAGACAGATAAAACACTCTCTTGTTGAGTCAGTATTCTTAAGCCTCAATCTTGGGCTTTATACAAAACAAATAAAAACTTCCCTGGAAGAATCAATTCTTTTCAGCCTCCTCTTAGGCTTTGTATAATGATCTCCCTAAGCAGAGTCAACTTTTAGCTTCAAACTTGGACTTTGATTAAGGCACACAAAAGACCAACATCCCCTCAGAGAAAATCAAAAATCTCTCTGCAGGAATACATTTCTCTGTACATCACACATCAAAACAGACAATAAAAAAACCTTAATCCCAGATAACTGCTGTAAGTGGCACACTTGTTGATTCCAAAATCCAAGTTGTGGTCCATCTCTTATCCTGGTAAATTTCCTCTTTCATCTAATTGCTGTAAGTGGCAAGCCTCTGGATTATTTACATCCAAGCTAATGTCCCTCTCTTAGCATGGAAAGACTCCTAAGGAAAAATGGCATTGCTCTACACTGAGTTAAAGTTTTCTCCTTCAGGATAAATCCCTTATAAAGGAAATTATGGCATAGCTGGATCCCATATATTCCAGTTAAAGTAATTCTCCTTTATAATCAGTTACCCAACAACTGTGATAAACAGATGAGATATCTCCCTTTAGAGATAACAAATCCTCTCTCAGTCAAAACCTTTAGCTTAAATCTTGGGCTTTGAACAAGACACAAATAACCTTTAGGTTCAATCTTAGGCTTTGAACAAGACACCAAACATCTTTTTCCTCCTATTCCATGGAATAGGAGGAACTACGATCGCTTTGATTTCTCTGTTATCTTTAGGGAATACGTAGGCATAAGATTGCGAAATTATAGAGAGCACACAAAATCAAAACCTTAGGTCCAGTACCTTACCAAAAACATCAAAAAACCCGAAAATCAACAAAATGCACTCTCTCAACATTCCCAAAGGAGAAACTTTCCCATTTTGTGACAGACAAACACCAGTAAGTAGATAATAGAAGAAAATGCCAAATAATCTATGGATAACCATATATACGATGGGTAATTGACAATTCCCCATTGTATAACCTGACCCCGGACCCCCCAATCTCTTAGAATTTGTTAAAGAAAACATTTGCGTGCAAGTTAGTTTTAGATAGCTTCTCTTTCCTTTCCAGCGTCATAGGATAAATAAGAAATCAGAAAGTAGCACCCAATTCCAACCAATGCGGTAAGGTGGTCGCGTCACCAACAAAAATCGCACGCTACAACAAGGTATATCATTAACAATCACCAACATACAACATATAAATAATCATCAACAACATCAGCTTTTATCGATAACAACATATAAATTTTATCAACAACATACAACTTTGATCAACAACAACATATATCAACAAAAACTAAATCCTCGACAACATCCAACTTTTATCAACAACAACACGCTTTAAACAAAATACAAAATATAACAATAAAAACTAAATCAACAACAACATACAAATTTTATCAACAAAAACATACGTTAAACAACATACAAAATATATCAACAAAGACTAAATCATCAACGACATACAACTTTTATCAACAACAACATAGTTTAAACAACATACAACATATAACAACAAAAAGAAAATAAAAAATGTGGAAAAGTCTCGTGCACTTACCTGAAATGTGAAGATGAAGGAAGAGAAATAAGTTTTGTGTAACATCTTTCCTTGATCATTTCCTTGATCCATAAACGAGATATGAAAAGTTTGAAAAAGAATAAAAAGAACACAGTCATACTTGAAACATATATGGTAAATAAAATTCCATTTATATTTTCTTTTGATTTGTTAAACACGATTATACCATTTCAAAAACAGAGATCTAAGTAGAGACAACCCAAAAAAACACGAAAATCATGCGAAAGCGAAATGGAAGAAAGCGTATGGAGGAATGATGTACCTTGAAAAATCTTCAAAAGTATGAATATTAGAGTCTATACAAAGAAAAATGGAAGAAAAATGTATGAATAACATGATTACCTTTTAGAAGAAGAATTAGAAAGATAAAGAAATTGTTGATGTTGGGATTCGAAGCATGTAACCTTTCATCTATAACCATAATTGTTATTATAAACCGTGATGAAATGTCTTTTAATAAAATAAAAATAAATTTAGGTGCGTCAAGACGAGTTATTACTACGGTTTCTTAAACGGCCGTAGTAATATGGTATTACTAAAGGTATATTTTGTAGTAGTGATTATTAGGTAAAGCCTTATAATCTTTTCTTGATAGATATTCAAGGCATAATCAGAATTTTTTAGATCCAGGTGGCTAAGAAATGACAACTCTAACATGCTCGCCCTAAATTATGCATGAGCTCTCATGGGGTTAATTTGAAGAATAGAAGATCCCAAACACTCGAGTTAAATTACTTCACCCTTTTCAAGACCTCATGCTCGAGGAGCTATGTACTGGGTTAATTTTACTAGGCCCAAGATAAATGGTTCATGAAAAAGAAAGTCAAGCAAAATACATTGGCGTCAGGAGAGCATACGAGATGAGCTTGGGCTAGGCGAGCACCCGTAGTAGGCCTAGTTGCCGGAAATAGGCTTAGGCCACCCGAATCAGATTACATTGCTCGTTCACGTAATGAACTTGGGTGATGATGTGACCAAGCAGTAACTGATTGAAGAGAATCAATCAAGGAGAAATAACTGCTTCCTCCACGATTCAAAGGAGGACAAATTCCCTTTTTGTCACGTTTTCTAATGAGAGAGTTAGAGGAACCGTCATCTAACTCTTTAGTCTAGACCTATAGAGTTTCTATATAAATTTCATTATCAAAATAGGTGAGGGATCTCCAATTCTTTGTAAAATAAAGTCTCTCACAATCCTATACGACTAGACCTTCAACAAACTCAAACACCCTAAATACTTAAACAATCCTAGACGAACAGGGTTATCCCGCATTGTACTTTTTTTAGCAAGTACACGAAAAACTAAAATTTATGTTAGTTCAAATATGAAGTATGCTCCCTAACTTCAGAGGCGAGACATCAAGTTAATGACGTTAAACGAACAGTGATAAACAATACATCAAAAATTAGATTTTGTCGTTTTATTTTTATCTTCCAATTTATATATATATATATATATATATATATTTTATAAGTTGATTTTCTTTCGGTTTTTTCGGTTTTACTTAATATTTATGTTGATGAATAGCAACATCAATTTTGTAATTAATAAAAATATTTGATAATTAAAATACAATTTTTAATTGACACTGCTAATAATAAATATAAGTTGATTGTGAAAAACCATTCAATTCAATTCATTTTCTAGTATATAAAATAAAATTCAAAGTAATCCATAGCATATTTATGCATGAGACAAATTAATCACCTATTATAAGAGACTAATTTGCCTCAGATATGAAAATAAAGACTAATTTAGTTTTTTTTTTTTGTTGGACTTTTATTCTAAAATTCTAAACAAAATACACAATCAAAGGCTTGATGAAATCAACATAAAAGAAAATGCAGTTGAATTGAACATGTGGATCATGAATTGACATGTGTTTTGTAACTTGTATGTGAAAATCGAGGAAAGAAATAAAACAAGTTTGTCTGATATGCTATCAACCACAAAGAATAAAAGCATATTATCAAATTTTATGAACGGCTAATGTTAAAGGACTCACATGAATAAATTTGAATCTTGAAACTTCATGGTTCAAAATCACCCTCTAATTATACATTCTAAAACTTTATAGAACACTGTAATAATAATAAGTCGATATTGATAATAATTTTTAAAAATTATTAAATTATATTCAAAAATAAAATAAAAAATGTTCTCACAATCAAAATATTAATCTTTTAGGATTAAATATCTCTAAGTGATCATTTTTTTCAAATTGCTGTCTTCTATGTTCTTTTTTCATCATAGCAGTGCCTACTACTGCCAAAATGATTGTAGTGACTTTAATACAACAAAGTGCTAACCATGTACATCAAATAATTTACCTTTTTAAAATAAATGTTTCATAAATTTCCAAAATAGATTCTCTATTATAATTGTGTATGCAATCACGTATTCTGGTCGTCCGATCTAAATCAATAGTTAAGATTGTTGCGTCGAGCTTCTGATGCTCAGAATCTAAATCCAAGTTCGATAATTAATTTGATTAGCATTTTTTTTCTTTACTTTTTTTTTCCCTCTTTTCTTGTAATTGTCTTTCTTGACATATAATCCAAAGTAGGGGTGTGCAAAAAAATCGGTTATGCTTAACCAAATTGGTATTCAAATTGTTCCACTTTTAAAAATCCAAAGCAAATGTCAAAATATAAATTCGGTTATCCATTTTACTATCCAACTATAAACCGGTAACCATATGTTTAGTTATTGGATATCCAAATTTTACTATGTGTTAAATTTATATATTTGTTTTTTTTTTTCATTATATAATTGGATTACTATGCACCATATTATTTTACTATAGAAAGTCTCAGTTCTATGTCCCAAAAATTGGATTACTATGTTTCATTACCGGATAACAAATTGGATTACTATGAAACATTAAATTTAAATATGAAACATTATAAACCGGTAACCATAACAAATATATATATATATATATATATATATATATATATATAATTTGTTATGCACCAATAACAACAATTAAAAAATTTGTTAGTGAGACTTTCTTCAGTTTTATTTTATAATATTTGAATCTAATAGTTATACAATTGAATTATTATTTTTGTAGCTAGATACACAATTAATATGTATGTCATTAGAATAGTTTTGCCGGCAAATGAATAATCCATGGAAACACAAATTTAAGGATTTAAAACAAGCATATCAGTCTCATAATATGGATAGCCATTGGTTTTATGAAGTCACTATAAAATTGGAAAAATTCTGATTACAAATTGGTTTTATGAAAAATCTGGTTTTAAATTGGTTCAAGTGAAAAATTGGATATTAATATAAACCGGTTTTAAACCGGACTGAACCAAATAAAAACCAATTTTAAAAAAATAAACTGGTTTAATTAAAGTGGTTTTAAAAACCAAACTGAATTATATATTTGGTTCGGTTTGATTTGGTTTTAAAACCATGCACACCCCTAATCCAAAGTTTATCTCTACAACAATGGGAATACGCATATAAAAGCTAGGGATATCATATCTAAAAACAAACATGTCCCTACCACTATCCAACACTTTAAGAAGAATTTTAGACAACTTTAACTAATACCAAATGTAAACAAAAACATGTAAGCTAGAAAATTGTACTCTTTTGATACTAAATAACAAGTGAAGTAAATCTCCAAAAGTACTTATCAACCTTATACATTTATTATTACATAGTGAATTAGTACAACTATTACCACACACACTCTCTCTCAAAAAGGTGTCATGGAGAAATGTTACATTTTTTTGGTAAGTCTTTTAGACGAGTTGAGTTGAGTCTCGGCGATTCATCAGAACTAAAGAAAACTTTAAATGCGATATTTTTTAGCGCATAACCAGAGTCTTAGTAATTCATCAGAACTATAGAAATCTTTAAATAATGCGATGTTTTTTAGTGCATAACCTAAGATGAACCAACGGAACAAATCTCGATTGAACAACCGGAATCAAGCAACTCTTGAATCATTTGTTCAATATGATCATCTTCAAGAACAGGTTGAAATTGCTGATGAGAAACTTCAACATGATGACTATCAAAACCAACAAAGCTACTCCCTTCATCAAGCCATCTAATCAAACCACTTTCACCACTTGTTCCGCCATTAATGTCATCATTACCATAAACAAAACTGCTATTATTAGAACAAGAACTGAAACATTGTGTTGGAACATTTTGTTGTGTCTCTTTTTGAGGTTGTTTGGACATTTGAAGAGAAAGAGAAGCCATGTGACATTTATTTAACTTCGCAGTTAAAGTTGGTGAAAGAAGCTTAGATGAAGAAGATTGTGGTCCATTTGGATTGTATGGAAAATTTGTACGAGCTTTTGGTCCACACATTAATCTTGCTGCTTCATCATATGCTCTTGCAGCATCTTCTGCCGTTTCAAATGTTCCTAACCATATTCTTGTTTTCCTATAATAATTCAAAAAAATAAAATAAAAAATTTAATTTTAATAATAAACACCCTTTGTAAATTGTAATAATCATAATATCAAGTAAAGTTGATATATAATATTTTCTGTTATAAACATTTGATATAAAATACTTCATCTGATTCCTGTCATACATAAAAATAATATAAACCAGATATATCAGATACATGGATTAAAACGTTAGAGACTTACAGTAAAGGGTGACGAATTTCAGAGACCCAAGAACCCCAATGCCTTTGTCTGACACCGCGATAACGTTGTTGAGGTCTGGCCATGATGATGAAAACTTGTGTGTGAAGAGTTTGTTTTAGAGAATTATAGAAAGAAAGAAATGTGACTTAAGTGAAGTGAAGTGAAGGTGAAGCAGCTTTGTGCATATATTTATATAATGTTCTTCTTGCAGTATTGTTGTCCTTTGTTGATTTATGAATTAAATAATAATGGGCCATACTATTGTTGTGTTTTTCATTCACCCCTTTATTGCAAGGTAAAGTTCTAGGATCTATCTATTGTATGGATCACTTTACTTAGAAAATGAGGGTTAAAAAAGAATAGAGAAATAAATGATAAAAAGTTAATTATAAATGTTATTGAAATATTGATTTTTTTTAATTGATCTCTAGTTATGTTAGAAGGGTCAAATTTAAGGTGTATAATAGTTGTATTTTTTTTTTTACTTTTTAATCTAGACTTAGGTGATGCTTATAATTTCCTTGGGGATAGGGAAAAAATGATGTTGTTCTGCAATTGGCATGTGTGAGGCTTACAATGTCTTGAGGGAGTAAGAGAAAACCAGACGGCTATGACACTAACATTTACAGTTCAATGATTGTTGTATTCATGTCTACAAACTAAGAATCCATTCAATAAATTATTGAGTTTGTGATAAAAAATAAGGTAAAAGAAAAAAATTATTTTGATTATGAATATTGTTTTCTGTATGTGGCAAAATAGACCTGGTTCGCTATCCATTTTAGTCACGTTTTTTATAGAGTAGATCAAAGTTTTAGATTTACACTGTATAATATATCTATTCCCTTTTTATTTTAAAGATTTTTGCAAATTCGCATATTAATATAAATTTGTAGTTTTTAAAGGTATAGTGATTGCAGGTCCGTTGGTATATGTGTAGGAAAATCGGATGCAAAAGTACAGATTCAAACCTACAACATATTATTTATTTATCTTTAATAAAATGGACTTCGGCGGCTACTAGGGTATTTAATTAAAAAAAGTGTAGTGTGTGAGTTTGCGCTAACGCCATTTTGCTTTTCGGTCTTTTACGGAAAATGAATTTCCATTTGCCGCACTAGTTTTCTACACGTAACTTTAGATGTGAAGTTCTCAAGTCGAAAGCAGTCACAATATCAAGTGAAAATCACTCATTCTTTTAAAATATTTAATAGATTTATAATTTAATAGATTATTGTCATCGCATTAAATATGATAATCAACTAAATTTTCAAAAACTAATGATAAATTGGTCGAAATAATCAGCAATTTGATTTTTAACTTTCACATAATAAAAGTATTTCATCCTAAAAAATAACTTTCATGTGTTTAACTGTTTTTCAACAAACATTAGTAAAAAAATATATAGTATTAGAATTAAAAAAAAAGTTAAATTTCTTAAAAGAAATTAATTATCGTTAAATTTAGTGGAGATTTATTATCTAAGAAATATTCATAATTCATGTCAAAATGAATGGTACATAGTTATCTAAAAGCAAATATGTAAGAGAAGGTCAAACGTAGCAGTTAGTACCCTACAAAGCCCCAACACATTCACACAAGCATAGTATGGGTTTTCAATTTGCATAAAAAGGAAAGATGCATAAATCTAAATTTTCTCAAATGCATGTAATTTTTTTTATTACTTTAATTGCTATTACAAATATACTTTTGACATTTTCATGCTTTGATATCATAATAGAAAAACAATTAAGGGTTTGTGGAGCAACAACATATTCAATATTTAGGAGAGAAACTCATATCTCCGTCTAAAACTTTAACACATTATAAATCACTTCTTTTATAAATTTCATATTTTACTTATTCATAAATCTTCACTCTTTCCCTATTTTCCCAATGAATTTTTTCAAATAGAAATAGTCAATTTAAACATATAATCTGTCTTAAATTCAAAATCTGCCCCAAACCCAAAACTTATATTAAACTCTAACAAACATTAATAAATGATAAAATAAAACATACTTAAAATTTATATATATATATATATATATATATATATATATATATATATATATATATATATATATATATATATATATTTCAAATAATAAAATATAATCTAAAATATCAATGAATTAATCATATAACTAATATTGCAAATTATCAAAAACAAATAATAAAGAACCACATTAATAATAATAATAATAAGAAGGTGATTTATATAGTTTAGACACTAAAAATAACACAAGTTAGCCCTGTGATATTTGTGGACTCACACTTAGGGGGTGTTAAAGAATAATAACTAATTTGGGACTCCAACTCATATTTGATATATTATTCTCAACACTTTCTCTCAAGTGTGAGTCTACAATACTTTTTCTCTAGTGGAAACTCTTTTGTCCACATATACTTGTATCGTCGTTGATACCTCTTTCCTGGACATTTAGATACGCCTCTTCCTGGACATTTTGATTTAAGTGGGATACCTCTTCTTGAGTATTTCGATACAAGTAAGTAGATCACTTTACTCAAATCAAAGGCTCATGATACCATTTGTTAGGTCATGAGGAGGAGCATCAACATTGGACTAAGAGCAACATACAAGTGTGCGTGTGTGTGTGTGAGAGAGAGAGAGAGACCACATATTCACCCAAAACCTTAGGTTTTTGGTGAATATATGGTGTCTCTCTACTTGTGTGTTACTTTTGACCCAATGTTAATACTCATCCTCATGACCCGACAATATTCATGCCATAAACAGAAATATCATCTCATAAAACACATATTAGCGGCGTGAGCACACTACTATGAAAACCCCATTTAACGACGCCAGCTTTACCACGATTTCGTATCCCACCGTTGTAACAGGATTAAAAATTTATAACGTCATATTTAACGACGGTTGTATTACATAACCGTTGTAATACAAGTTGTGTAACAAGCTTCGATTCCCAGCTCTATATTTTTTTTCCATATTTTTACATTTTAACACGCTTATATTAGAAGACCGTTGTACTACATGTATCACGCTTCGATTCACAGCAATGTATTCTTTAGTATTTTTAAGTCCAATAGAGTATATATAACTTTAAAAATAAAACTGTAAGAGATGAACATATATAGACATAGTTTTATTTTAATATTCCATTGAGAGTACATTGATAAACAGATTACATATCAAGATCATTGTTAGAGCCCGTAGCATAAAATGCATCTTCATAATCTAGACATCTCTCCTCACTCCCCTCATCGGAATCATAATATACAGGCCTCCTTTTCTTCTTTATCTTCTTCTTCTTCGGCTTCTTCTTCTTCTTCTTCTTATCCTTCCTTACCCTTAAGGCATCCCTGAAGTTGGCAGTTGCTGGTTGGACGACCTCCCGGATTGGCACCTGACGTTCCTCATTGAGATTTCTAGGATTCTCATTTGTTGAACTCATTGTTACGAAGAATATATTATTTAGATATGTAAAATTGTCTATTTATAGATGAGGTTAAAGATGAAAAGACTAATAGTTTAATGCTTGTAATGATGATAACTTGTAAACCGTTCATATTCTGGAACTATATTTTCTTGTAAACCGTTCATATGTTGGGAAGTGCAACAGTCAATAATATCACGACGGTTATAAGTAATGACCGTAGCGATATCACTTATAATCCAGGCGTAATTTTAGGAAAATGTTGTTGCCTGGTGTCGAACCTTGTACCACGTATAAGGGGTATCGCTACGGTTATTATAACTAACCGTTGTGATATTATTAAATTAATATATAATCTATCATAACGGTTATTTAAGAAAACCGTTGTGAAACATTCGCCTATATAAAGGAATTAACTTTCCCTTTTTGACAGTCGCGCCGTTTCCTTCACAACGAAACCCTAGTACCCAAACTTCATATTTTTTTAGAATCTGCGAGAAGAAATACAAGAAGTATGAAGCTTTTGATTTAAGCTTCTTCCTCCTTGTAGTTCTTCCTGCAGAATTTAAAACTAGATGAACATGGTGATGATGATGGCGGTAGCAAGCGTAATGTACATATTGTTTATGGAAAATAAGGTAGTCTTCTACTTCAATCTTTTTGTTAAATAGTTCCCATTATCTCGTTTGCTTCATGTTGTTTTTGTTGATTGTTCTCATTTTGTGCAGATTCGACTTCAATGCTTCACAACCAAGGTGAACTTCATTGTAATGGTACAGTCCCACTTCTTAGGGTTTTGTTTCAACTTTTGGTTGTTTTGTTTTGAATACTAACTAATTTTCTTCATTGCTTCCCACTTCTTAGGGTTTGTTTCACATGGTGATGATGATGGTGGTACATATATATATGAATTCATTATGATAAGGTACATATATATGAATTCATTCTTATATTGTATATGAAATTTAGTTTATTATATACTATGTACATTGTTTGTTTTACTATCCTTTTATTGAAAATGCAATCAGTTAAATTGATATAGAACATTAGTTTATTATATATATACTATGTATATTGTATATAGTTAAATTTAATACTAACTAATTTTCATCATTGCTTCCCACTTCTTAGGATTTGTTTCACATGGTGATGATGATGGTGGTACCTATATATGAATTCATTCTGATAAGGTACATATATATGAATTCATTTTGATATTGTATATGAAATTTAGTTTATTATATACTATGTATATCGTTTGTTTCACTATCCTTTTATTGAAAATGCAATCAGTTAAATTGCTATAGAATATTATAATTTGAAAATTAGGATGTATTTGAAAACCAACCTTTATCATGTCAATGTTTTCCGAATTGCATCCATTTCATTCCGCATATTTTATGTTCCTTAACAAAAAATTTATGGTTCGATGGTCGATTTCCTTCAATCCATCGATATCTTTTATTATAATTTACCTCATCGTCATCACTAATCGCCGTGGTTGTTAAGATCATGATCATTGTTATGATGATAAAATCGTGGCGATTTTTGGTGATGATGAGGTAAACTATAACAAAAGATATCGATGGATTGAAGGAAACCGACCATCGAACCATAAATTTTATGTTAAGGAACATAAAATGTGCGGAATGAAATGGATGCAATTCGAAAAACAGTGGTGTGTTTAAGTTGGTTTTCAAGAACAGTTTAATTTTCAGATTATATAGTTCTTTACCAATTTTAATGGTTGTATTTCTTTAATAAGGTGGATGGTAAAACAAGCAATATACATTTGTATTTAATAAACTAAGGATACATTCCACAACGGTTGAGACAAATAACCATTGTGATGGTTAACATATATAACAACGGTTCATACTGATAACCGTTGTGATAGTTAATATATATTACAATGGTTGAAATACCTAACCGTTGCAATATATCGCGCGCTTCCAGAATACAACAACGGTTTCCAGACCGTTGTAGAAACGACGAACTTACAACAACAATCTACATAACAACGCCTTCGCCCACGTTATTATATGTCATTCCCAACCGTTGCTAAATGGGTTTTTCGTAGTAGTGGCAAACACGCCGCAGGAACGCATGTTGCAACTAGTTGCCACGTGAAAAACACATCGTAAATTTTCCACGTGAAAAACACGTCGCAAATTTGTCACGTGATATTCATGTCACTAATATGTACATAGGGATAGGTGCATAAACCAACACCACCACCATGTTCCATCTTCTTTATACCTTCATCACCATCTTCTTCATACCTTCATCACCATTCTTAATACCTAAATGCAACACAAACAAATACACAATTGCAAGTTGAAGCTTAATTACTCAATCATATGCTTCACTCACAACAACAACCTTCATCCCCCATTCTCATTAACCTTTATCAACCTCGCCCTTTTATCTCTACACAACAAAGAACATACACATAACAACATAAAGCTTTCCCTTTCAAAAATCAAAACCAAAATTACAAGACAGGAGTAGAAGAAAAAGAGAGTGTCCTAAATCGAAATAACCATCCACCATCAGCGAAAAACTAAAGCCAAAGACCACCACGCGAAAACGACCACGATCATGTGATCTCACTTCTGACGCGAAAACAACCATAACCATGTGACCTCATCACCACCATAACACCATCGTCGTCGATCAATAACATCACCGATGGATTTTGTCTTTGATTTTGGCTTATCTTAATGATGTATGTAAGTAGAGAGATATGGGAGTTTTGTGTGTGTGTGTGTGTGTGTGTGTGTGTGTGTATGTGTATGTGTGTGTGTGTGTGTGTGTGTGTGTGTGTGTGTGTGTGTGTGTGAGAGAGAGAGAGAGAGAGAGACAAAGAGGCTTTTAAAAGGGAGATCTAAAAAATGAACGAGAACGTGAAAATCAAAATCACGTGAAAAACTTTTCCCTTTTTTTCAATTTTAAATATTTAGTGACGTGAAAATTATGTGGCAAAACCTTATTTTAAATATTAAGTAACGTGAAAATCACGTGGTAAAAAAGACCCCCCCCCCCCCCCCCCCCCCCATTTCTATAAAAAGTAAGAAAATATCTGTTTGAAATTTACTTGTATGCATTAATTAAAAACTGGTAAAAAGGTTTGGAAAACCCCAATTCAGCACGCGAAACCAAATCAAAACAAAACCTTGGAAAATCAAGCTCGCTAGGCCTAACATAGGCGCGTTAAGCACATCCTTATAGGAAAAATGGCACGTCCAGATGCAAGTACTTCATGGTGAACCAAGGATTAATGCGCCAGTCGAAGGGGTGGTGCGCTAGGTGCGGAATGACGACCAAGGACACGTGGCAGACATGCAAGCATTGCTTGCTGAGGAAGAAAAGTTGGGTGGACAGAGTAGGGTAGGCATTCTAGGTCCAAGGATGATACGCCTAGCAAGAACCCTAGAATTTTTCCTATAAATAACAAGTTCTAGTTTAGTTCTAATGAAGTTTTGGTGGATTAAGGTAGTATAGGGTTGGAATAGGTTCACATTGGTCTACAATGAGAATAAGAAAGTAAGCCTAAAGGCGAAAGTGTTGCTCAAGTGATAGGACATATCACACTTCCAAGATTGACTTCTCGAAGTTAGCCGCATTTATGCTAACCATGAGCAAGCGTAGTCGATGAGTGTTAGATGTAGTCATTAAATTCATGTACTCTATAGGTCATGACGTTTTATGCAATTTTACTCATGCTTTAATATTGATGACTCCTTAATCTTAATGCTTGTTTGTTTTAGCTTTGATACCTAAAACATGTTCTCTTGGTGTGACATGACATTAGAAGGTGCTTATCATTATTGGATCCAAGATAGTCATATATTAAATACTAGATCCCAGAGATAGGGTTATGTTAAATATTTTCACATAATGTATTATGGCTTGGTGAGGAGTTTTGCTACTTTATAATTGTTGGAACTTAATGCTCTGTGTTGGTTAATAGTCTGATATATCAGTTGTTGAGTAATGCACGAATTTCATGGTGTTGAGACTGATAGGAGATGTCAATCATAGCAACTGGTGGTAATATTAATAGCTGAGTAGAGGGTCATATTAATAATCTATAGACATGCATGATAAATATGTAGTGATAAAATCTACCCCAAACAAGTTTTCTCCTTGTTAACACCGAAATTTTCATTTTACTTTCAATAATTTATTTTAATGCCATTTACTTTTCACCTCTCGCCATCAATGCACAACTCTTTCTTTACTTAAGATATAAAAAAAATATTGAACGGTCTTTAAAACCACCAACTTGTGTGGATACGATAATTATAAATCTTACTTTTGCTGCAAACTATAACAAAATTGTGCCATTTTCATAGACTGATGCTAGTTTTAAAGATATAGCATAATTTTTATTTTATTTTAAGTTGTTTATATTTGTGTATATTTGCTAATAGTCGTATATTTTGTTTATAAATAATTCTACTCATGCTTTAGTATTGATGATTCTTTAATCTTAATGCATATTTTTAGCTCTGCTACCTAAATCATGTTTTCATGTGTGACATGACATCGAAAGGTGCTTGTCATTACTGGATCCAAGATAATAATCTATTGAATATTAGCTCCTAGAGATATGTTAGGTTCAATATTTGCATGTAATGTAGTATGAACCAGTAAGGAGTTTTGCTATTTTATAATTGTTGGAACTTAATACTCTGTATTGGTTAATACTCTGATATATAAACTATTGAGTAATGCATTGATCTCACGGTGTTGAGACTCAAACGAGATACAAATCAGAGTAACATGTGGTAATATTAGTAGCTAAGTAGATGAGCATATTAGTAACCTATGGACGTGCATGATAAATACATAATGATCAAATCTATTATTGACAAATTTTCTCAATGTTAACACTGAAATCTCCATTTTACTTTCTATTATTTATTTTTATGTCATTTACTTTTCACGCATCACCATCAATACTAAACTCTTTCTATACTTAAGATATTTAAAATAGTTGAACGACCTTTGAAATCGCCAGTCTCTGCGGATACGATAATTATAAAGCTTACTTTTGCTGCAAACTGCAAAAAAAAATGGAGATGTTGTCAAGGACATGTGCTAGTTTTAAAGATATAACATAGTTTTTATTTTATTTTAAGTTGTTTATATCTGTGTATATCTGTTAATAGTTATATATATATATATATATATATATATATATATATATATATATATATATATACACACACACACACACACACACACACAAAAACCCATTAACCTTTAGAACCAGTCTAGTTTTACTAGTTTATACGAGGTTAGGTTCTTGCAGAACAATTGTTATTCAATCTCGAAATTGAAAGAATTGCATGAAAAAATCTCATTAAAAACAGAAGCAAGAAACAAAGAGTCGAAAGGCTAAATCTATAAGAGTTTTCTGCCTCAACACTAAAAATCATGGCTGAAGCAGAAGCAATGCCAAAAATAATGGAAACAACAATGATAGCACATTGTGTCAGCATAGTCTCGGGTGTTTAGCTCATCTCGCTAGAACGCAAAAGAATGTCCGACAAAGTGAATTGAAAATAGAATTATTATAAATTTTGTATGTTAATCCTCTTGCATGTTTAGATCATGCTAACCCTTTTGTTGATACACTTGATGGGATAATGTTCTCTTTTTTGTAAGGTTGGGTTTTGATTATAATAAATTGGAAATGTCTATCAACTCATATGTTTAAAAAATATTTGTATGACTTTAGATTATTGTCCTTCGTGTTTTTTTAATATGATTCTACGAGTTATCATTAATATCTTTTAGGTTGTTGGTGTCAATCTAGCTGAGATTACAACACAAAGTGTCAATTTAATTAACATTTATCTTTTTTTAATGATTTGGTATTTCAGTTGAAAGGTGTTTGCCATTACTGAATCCAAGACAATCATCTATTGGACACTAGCTCCTAGAGATAGAATTAGGTTCAATATCCGTACATATTTTAGTGTGGCCCGATGAGGAGTTTTGCTACTTTATAATTGTTGGAACTTAATTCTATGTGTTGGTTAATAGTCCAATATATCAGCTATTGTGTAATGCACCGATCTCACGGCGTTGAGACCGATAGGAGATGAGCAACATGTGGTAATATTAATTACTGAGTAAAGGAGTATATTACTAACCTACGGACATGTATGATAAATATGTAATGAAAAACTCTATCCCGAGCAAGTTTTTTCACTTTTAACACCGAAATATCCATTTTACTTTCTATTATTTATTTTTATGTCATTTACTTTTCACCTATCACCATCAATACACAACTCTTTCTCTACTTACGATATATAAAAAGTGTTGAACGGTCTTTGAAAGTGCCAATCTGTGTGGATGCGATAATTGTAAAACTTACTTTAGTCACAAACCACAACAAAATGGCGCCATTGGCGGGGACTCGTGCTAGTTTTAAATATATAGCATTATTTTTTTATATTTTAAGTTGTTTATATTTGTGTATATCTGTTAATAGTTGTATATTTTGTTTATAAATAATTCTACCCATGCTTTAATATTCATGACTTTTTTAATCTTAATGCTTGTTTTAGCTCTATTAGCTAAATCATGTTTTCATGGTGTGACATGACATCGAAATGTGCTTGTCATTACTAGATTCGAGATAATCATATATTGGATAATATCTCCTAGAGATAGGGTTAGGTTCAATATTCGCATGTAATGTCGTATAAACCAGTGAAGAGTTTTTCTAATTTATAACTGTTGGAATTTAATGCTTTGTGTTGATTAATAATCTGATATATCGACTAGTGAGTAAGACACTGAGCTCACGCCGTTTAGACAGAAAGGAGATACGAATCAGAACAATAGGTGGTAATATTAATAGTTGAGTAGAGGAGTAAATTACTGACTTATGGACGTGCATGATAAATACATGATGATCAAATCTACCTCTGACAAGTTTTCTCGATGTTAACACCAAAATCTCCATTATTTTATGTTATTTATTTTTATGTCATTTACTTTTCACGCATCACCATCAATATGCAACTCTTTCTCTACTTAATATACATAAACACGCTTTAACAGTCTTCGGAACCGCCAATCTTTGCTGATACGATAATTATAAAACTTACTTTTGCTACAAACCACAACAAAGTGGCGCCGTTGTCAAAGACATATGCTAGTTTTAAAGATATAACATAGTTTTTTTTTAAGTTGTTTATATATGTGTATATTTGTTAATAGTAGTGAATTTTTTATAAACACTAACTACTTTTTACTATTCTGGTTTTAGAATCAATTAGATTTTACTAGTTTATGCGAGATAAGATTCCTGCAAAACAACTGTTATTCAATCCCGAAATCGAAAGAACCACATGCAAAAATCTCAATAAAAACAGGAAAAAAAGAAATTAAGAATCGAAAGGCTAAATCTATAAGAGTCTTTTGTCTCAACACAAAGTATCATGGCTGGAGCAGAAATAATACCAACAATAATAAAAGCAACAATGATGGCACACTGTGTCAACATAGTCTCATATGTCTAGCTCATCTCTCTAAAACACAAAGGAATGTACGACAAAGTGAAATGAAAATTATTTTTTTTTATAAATTTTGATCTTGAAGGCTGATCAGAACCTGAAGTGGGCCAAGAGAAGCGTTTGTGATGTTGGGTGTGTGAGATGAGGAGGGGGTGTACCTGCAAGGCACTACGATGCTAAAGTAAGAATCGGGAGAGGAAAAAGGCAAGTATAAAAGTATGTGTTTCTTAGGATGATTTTGGATATCTGACCTTCTCAAATGAGAGGGTTTTTATAATGCCTCCAGTGCGTGGCCAACGGTCCCTATTTTCGGGGCGGAATAACCGTTTTCTGAAGAATAGGTAACTGCCAAAAACTAGCCGTTAGCACGGGCAGAGGTGCCCGAAACTAGCTGTTGCCACGGGAAAGGACACAATTCCGGGCACGGGCGTCATGGTTATTTCTGGATGGTGGAGTCGTGCGTAACGGGTAGAAATGTCGGGGAGGAGCAAATGACCTTGAGGTTCATATGTCCATATGTGCCCGGTAGAGGGGCAGAAAGGTAAATGCTGCCCCACATTGGATGAACTTCGGCAATTGGGCCGTTCTGGGAGCAGAAGGGGATTGGGCCATGCCTAGCCATTGGTCTAGTCCAGAACAGGAGCCCCTTAAGTCGTTGCTCCCAAGCACGGAAGTGATGACATAAGGGCAGCTCGCAGTCCCGGGGAACTCTAAAGGGGTCGTCACTTGTCGAAGAGGTGAAATTGTCCTTCGATGTCCAGGGGTTTCGGTGCCCGCGGGATGCGTAACGTTGTCTGGTATGCTCGGCGTATGGGGAGACCAACGGTTGAGGCAGTCTGAAGAGACGTGAAGCCACGTGTGCCTCGAGCCTTGTGCAACATTAAATGTGTCATGATGGCTAGGCTAGGGTCATGATGATGCCCTTAGCCGTGTGTGCTCGTGCACGTGCCTTCAGAGTACTTATAAATAGAGGGAGAAGCCGCTCATTTGGGGTTTTTGCTTCTCTCTCCTCCTTCGTCTCTCTCTCTCTGAGCTTCTAGTTCATCACCGCCATCTGCCACTGCATCCGCCGCCGTACAAGGCTCCAGGCAAGCTCTTTGACCCTTCAAGTCCTTTTCGACCACATAAGTTTCTCATCTCTATCTTTGTTTCTAGCTTTTTTGCTTTTGTTTTGCTTAGAATGCATTGTGGCTAGGAAGACTTTAGGTAGATACTCTAGCGTCTTCCGACGACTGTTGGTGGTAGACGGTGGCTCGGCCACTTTCTGCTGCTGCTGCTGTGGTCGTCTGAGCTTTTAGGAACTGTAGATTTAGGCTGTTTTTAACGTCGTTGCAATGACGAGCGTGAGCGTATCCGGCGGAGTTCCTAATTTTTTCGGCGCTCTTATGAGTTTTTCGGTGAATGTTTGAGTTTTCCGGTGGGGCTTCAAATGGAAAACTCGGTAGTGGCCAGGGGAGAATCTCCCCGCACGTGCAGGAGGGGTTGCCTTTCGGGCATCTCCTCGCACCCTATACTTGTGCCATTTTGATTTAGGCCTTAGGCATGGGACGTCGTCCTTGGAATTTTGTGCGCCCTTTCACTTGACTAGCGGTGGAAGGGTGGATTTGATTTTGCAGTCAAATTCACTTTTTTCCTCTGTTTTTCAGGTGAACGAGATGGCGCACGAGCCCGAGAAAGAGATTCTCATAGACTCGTCCGAGGAGAGCTCTTCGGAGAGCAGTGACACTGAGGCTTCAACCGCCCCCAATGAGGTCGGGGAGAATCTCGAGCACGCTTCTGCGGAGGAATGGACGGTTACAGAGCCTGCTGAGCATGCATCCACCTTTTCTTCATATACCGGGGATGTCTTCACGAATGTAGGGCCAGAAAGGGAGTGGAAGGTGCACTTCCCTAGTCAAGATGACCGCATATGTACGGATTACGGGGAGAGATTCCTGATGTACGAGTATGCTTTCAAAGATATAGGGTTGAGGCTGCCCTTCACCGACTTTCAGCGGTCCGTCTTCGTCCATTTAGACTTGGCTTTGTCGCAACTGCACCCTAATTCGTTGGCATTTATCTACGCTTTCGAGCTGACCTGCGAGTTCCTGAAGATAAGAGCTAATTTGCCCCTACTCATCACAATCTTCCACCTCCAAAGGCAGGTTTCGGGGAAAAGGTACGATTGGGTTTCGCTGAAGCAAGCAAGAAAACGGTTCAAGCCCTTCTCAGAGTCTATCCAGACCTTTAAGGAGAGGTTCTATATTATTAAACTTGTGTTGGAGAAGGCCCAGGACACCACGTACGCCTGGGCAGTTTTAACGGATGAGGACGACAATGATATGTACGACGAGCATGGGAAGATGTTGGCGGACAGAGTGTTTAAGTTCCCTTTCTGTTGGAACGAGAGCCATTTTACCCGGGGTACTGACCATTATCTCGCTTAACTGGAGATGCTGAACGAGGATGACACATCCAACTACGAGGCGTTGGTCAAATATATTAATAGTTTTAAACTCCCGGAGTGTTGGACGAAAAAGGGGGACCCGATCTTTGACGACGATGGTGGGCAAAAAGTGGAGCACCGCTATATCACTACGAAGGCGCTTCTGGAGTGCAAGACCCATGCTGACGCCCTTAAGTTGCTTGGTAGTTTTTACTTTTCTAGCTAGCCTGGATTATGATTTCCTTAGTTGCTAACGTGCTTGTTACGTTCTTTTGCAGGTGAAATGCTTTTTGCTCATGAGAGGATGGTGAAGAATGCTCTAACGAGGGGCAAGGCGGGCGCGACCAACCCAAAGTATCGGTTTACTCAACGGGTGCCTCCTCCTCAACTGGCTACAGGGAGCTCCTCGTCTGTCCCTTCTCTTGCCCAGGGATCTCCCGTGCCCAGGGCTTTAAGGTTTAAGCATACCAGACTGAATGAGCTGGTGGATCTTAGTCGGGCAGCGGAGAAGGGCAAGTTTGAGATTCTTCCTTGCCTTCACGACAAGAAGTTTTTCGAGGAGACATCCCTGACGATTCCTTGGGTAGAGTCCCTCAAGCTTGAAGGCATGGACCGACCGAGCAAGAGGGCAATGCTGGTGCAAGACGCTTCTGCATTGGTCCGGGGTACTGGAGATGGCGGCGGTCTATACCGAGGAAGACTCCTCCTCTAAATCCGAGCTAAAGAAGGCCCAGGCGGCGATATCTGCTCTGGAGGAAAAAGTGAAGAAGGCCAAAGAGGAGGCTAAGGCTGCTAATGATGCGAGGAAGAAGTCTGACGAGGAGGCTGCTAGACTGAAAGGGGAGAATGAGACTCGGGTTGCTGAATAGAAGGCTGCTGAAGACTTGGTCGAGCAGATGAGGTATGTGGCGGCTCCAGCTCTGGCTGAAGATGAGCCTGAGGAAGTGAAGGCGCTGAAGACTAGGCCCGAGCTGGTTGCTCGTATTGTGCGGGCGGAGGACAATGTCCTTGCCATTGGGGAGGAGTCGTTCAATAATGTTGTGGTTCAACTCAAGGTGGTGAATCCAGGGATCCAACTATCCACGGAGGGGGCCAACTTTTTGGGCCATGTGGAAGAGGGCAAAATTGTTAATCCAGACTTCTTCCATATTGGTGATGTGCATGCCCGTCTCCTGAACGAGGAGCCCCGGCCAATGCAGTCTACCCCCGAGTAGACTGAGCAGATGGAGGAATGATGTCTTCTTTTATTGTTGTAATGTTTCTGGCCTGCGTGCCATATTTTTTTGTAATTTTATGCAGTGCGGGGCGTGGTCCCTTTATCTTGTAACACACACAATTATGGCCCTTGTGGCCACTAATTATTTTGATATGTATGTATCCGGCCATCCTGGCCGATTTTGTATGCTGTATATTCGCACATGACTTTATTTGCTGTTTATTTTTGCTAAGTGTTATATCTTTGCTCGATACACGCGTGTGCTTGTAATATGGATGACTTTGATTCATTTATTGCTTTAGGGAATTGCTCGACTTAGATGTGTTCGTTAGTGAGGGGGACATGTCGAACGTCCTGGGGAATTCTTGAGCATGATAGCGGAGCTCAGTTCGCGTTTAAGGCTTGAGTTTGCAGCGTGAACCTCCCATAGCGAGCCGGGTGTCCTGCCTAACATGGTACTTTGAGGACGGTGGGCTCATTTGAGGAACCGCCGTCGGGAAAAGATCCAGCTCGATCCTGAGCGGGATCCTACCTTGGCTGGTATGCGACGCTTGTACCTGGGCGCGCATCATAGTCGGGATGTCATGTTCGTTGCTTTGACGAAGCAAACCGATAATTAGGGCCTTAACTCTAGTATTGTTTTGGCTTTTCGGCGTTCCATGGTCGAGCAAGTTCTTCCCCGTTGAGGTGTTCTAGGTAGTAGGCCTCATTCTCCGTCTTTACTCGGACGCAATAGGGTCCTTCCCAGTTAGCGGCGAGTTTGCCTTCCCGAGAGTCCTTGTGGTTCCTTCTCAAGATGAGGCTGCCCACTTGGAATTTTTGCCGTATCACTTTGGCGTTGTGCCTGATTGCGATTTTCTATTTTAATGAGGCTTCGCGGATAGCTGCTCCTAACTGAACCTCTTCAACGAGGTCGAGCTCTTCCCTTAATGCCTCGTCGTTTGTTTCCTCGTCCAGGGGTGATTCAGTCCGCCTGGATGGTATGTGCATCTCAATGGGGATCACTGCCTCAGTCCCGTAGGCCAGGCGAATGGGAGTTTCCCCGGTTGAAGAGTGGGGAGTTGTGTGGTACGCCCATAGGATGCTGTGCAGCTCTTTGACCCAAGCTTTCTTCATTTTGTCTAGCCTCCGTTTGAGGACTCATAGGATTACCCGATTTGCTGCTTCAGCTTGCCCGTTAGTCTAGGGGTGTTCGACGGATGTGAAGTGTTGTTTTGTGCCCAGTTGAGTAACGAAATCCTGGAACTTCCTGTCCGTGAACTGCGTCCCATTGTCGGTGACTATTGCTTGGGGAATGCCAAAAGGTGCAAGGATGTTCCGCTTGTAGAAATGAAGTATATTGAGGGCCTTTATTTTGGCCAGAGCCTCTACTTTTATCCACTTTGGGAAGTAGTCAACACCTACTATCAAGTACTTGTTCTGGTTTGACCCTACTACGAATTACCCCAGGATGTCAAGGCCCCCACCATGCGAATCGTCACGGGGAGGACATAGCTTTGAGCTTGTTAGGCGGAGCCAGTGCATGTCCCCGTGCCGTTGGCATTTTTCGCATTGCTTCACATGCTCTTTTGCATCCTGCTGGATGGTTAACCAGTAGTACCCTGCTCAAAGGGATTTCCGGGCGAGGGATCTTCCCCCGAGATGTTGGGCGTTGATTCCTTCGTGGATCTCACGCAAGACGTGGGTGACCATCTCTTCCTTGACGCATTTGAGTAAAGGGATGGAGAACCCTCGCCTGTAGAGCTTGTCTTCGACCAGGATGTAGGAGCAGGCTCTACTCTTGACTGTGCTGGCCTCTTTGAGGTCGGACGGAAGTTCGTCCCTAGCGAGGTAGTTATAAACGGGGTCATCCAGCAGTTGATATCGTCGTTGACTTGCACGTCGAGGATCGTGAGGGTCTTCTCGATGCTGGGTCGAGGAAGCACGTCCTGGATGACGGACTTGTTTCCGCCTTTTTTCTTCGTGCTTGCCAGTTTAGACAACACGTCTGCTATGACGTTATATCCGCGGGGAACATGTTCTACTTCTACTGTAGCAAACTTCGTCATTTTTTCTTTGACCGGGACAAGTATTCTGATAGGTTCTCGTTTTTGGCCTGGTATTTTCCTTGAACTTGAAGGGCCACGAGTTGCAAATCGGTGCAGATGACGACTTCTTCTGCCCCTAGGTCCTCGGCCAAGCGCAGACCGGTGAGGAAAGCTTCATACTCAGCTTGGTTATTGGAAGTAGGGAAGGATAAATTGAGTGATACCTCGACGATGATTCCCTCATCATTTTCCAAGATGATACATGCCCTGCTTCCCGCCGAGCTGGATGTTCCATCAACGAAAATAGTCCATTTGCAGGCCCCGCGGGTGGGGGAATCTGCGAATGTCATCTCTACAACGAAATCGGCTAATGCCTGAGCCTTGAGGGCCTTTCGGCTTTCATACTGAATGTCAAACTCTGATAGCTCCAATGACCATTTAAGCATTCTACCGGCCATATCTGGTCGTCCTAGTAGTTGCTTTACGGGTTGATCTGTTCGTACCACGATCGTGTGGGCCAGGAAGTAGTGCCCTAATCTTCGTGCAACGTTAATGAGGGCCAGAGCTACCTTCTCTATTTGTTGGTATCTCAGCTCTGGTCCCTGCTATGCTTTGCTTGTGAAGTATATATGCTTTTGCCCGTCGGGCATTTCACGGATGAGGGCGGCGCTAAAGGCCTCATTTGTTATGGTGAGATAGAGGTACAGAGTTTCATCGTTATCTAGCCGAGAGAGGAGTGGTGGTTCTGATAGTGCTCGTTTCAGATGGAGGAGAGCCTGGTCGTATTCCTCCATCCACTCAAACGCTGCCTCCATGCGGAGGAGTTTGAAGAAAGGCAGAGCATGTTGGGCAGACTTGGCCACGAAATGAGACAAAGAAGCGAGCATCCGGTTGAGGGATTGGATGGACTTCTTCGAGTTAGGTGTTGGAAATTCGGAGAATTCCCTGCACTCGTCGTGGTTGGCCTCAATTCCTCGTTTTGTCAGATAGAAGCCGAGGAACTTGCCCGCCTGTACCCCGAAAGTGCATTTCTCTGGGTTGAAATGCATACGGTATTTCCTGACCTGTTCGAAGACCTTTCTTAAATGGGCCGTGTGATCGGTTTCCTCGTTAGATTTCATGATTATATCGTTCATATAGACTTCGAGCATGTCGCGGATTTCTCCCCGGAAGACCTTGTTCATCATCCTTTGGTAGGTCGCACCGACGTTCTTCAAGCTGAAGGGATTACGTTGTAGTAATAATTGTCTGACTCGGTCATGAAGGCCATATATTTTTTATCACTTTTTGTCATTGGTATTTGATTGTAGCCCGAATAGGCGTCCATGAATGATAATAGTTTAAAACCGGCAGAGTTATCAACAAGTTTATCAATATTGGGGAGGGGGTAGGCATCTTTTGGGCATGCCTTATTGAGATCACTATAATCAACACACATACGCCACTTTCCATTAGATTTTTTGACGAGTACAACGTTGGACAACCAAGTGGTGTACTTGGCTTCCAAAATGAAGTTTGCTTCGAGGAGGTCTTTTACAACATGTTTTGCAGGCTCAGTTTTCTCCGGAGACTGCTTTCTCCTACGTTGTGCTACTGCTTTGACGGCGGGGTCAATTGTGAGTTTATGGCAGGCGACAACAGGATCTAAGTCGGACATTTCCACGACACTCCAGGCGAACAAGTTTGTGATTTCTCAGAGGCAAGCTTTGAGTTGTTTCGTCGCTAAGTCGGGGAGGCCAGTCCCTATCTTTACTCCTCGCTGAGGATCATCGCCGAGCAGGACGAGTTCAA